>VUQK01035917.1:0-24413 GCA_015106715.1 Bujurquina vittata | reverse complement strand
ATTCTGAATTATTACTAAATTGCATCAAATTGTGTTCAAAAGTCTGTTTTCATTCCGTTTTGCGCGTTGTGAGACCCCCCCCCACTGTGAGCACTGTGGCCATTTTGGTTTTCTGAAGCAGGAAGCGACGACATCAGGACGAGAGAGTGGAGTGAAACTTATCAGCCAACGCTAGCAGGCGGTTTTATTTCATCAGCACCCATGAACTGGACACAGAGATGGATAGCTGCCAATTAGTGCCAGCTGATGGACTAATAAGACACTAGAATCTTACCAAAACTCAAAGACTTCTTGGACCGTTTATCAGCACAACAGCAGCACCACAAGCCGTGATTAGTCAGACAATTCCATTAAAAATACTCCAAAAGGCACCAACACGGTCCCGAGGTCCAGTTCAGAGACTCCGGCAGCTCCAGCAGCGAGCTGGAGCCTCTGGTGGACATTAGAGGAACTGCAGTTCATGGTGCTTCCACGTTAGCTCGGACTTCTCTGCTTTTCTTGTTTAACCACCACCACAAATCGCCGGTTTAGCAGCTTTGAGGCGGTGCTAACATGATAACAGTGTTCAGCATGCTTACCTGATCACTGCTAAAATCACAGCTGAGGCCAGTGCACTCAGATTTGGTTGCAAACCGAGAATACTGGATATATTCAAATATTCATCTGTACGGGCAGTCACAGATGACGCATAAAGGAGATCAATGTACTGTTTAAAGCCTTAAACCTGCATCCCCTTTAACATCCAGCAGGGGGCTAGTCTGTGGCTGCAAAAAGATGTCTGATTGTATAGACGTTGATGGGGAAACGACCATCTGTCTCATTTGATCTCCGACTTTAGCAAACTCTTTGCTGATGAGTTCTCAGTCCCTCATTTCAAGTCTCATTAAAAGCACAAGATATTTATTTTGTAAATTATGGTCCACAGAGTCCAGAAGGATGATGAAGCAGGGCAGTGAATGGCGAGCCTGTCAGCATCTCACTCCTCACCCACCAAGGTGCTAACCAGGGGGGTGACACCACAATGCAAAGTCAAGGAGCCAAAGATTGAGCAGTTCATACTGAGAGGGGACTTATTCTTCCTCAAAAACCTCAAATGTGAATCTCATGGTGACTTTAGTGTAGAAACAAGGAAACATGAAGTCGGTAAGAGTCTGAGAATCTGAGCATCACTCAGCTAAGACGTGCTTCAGAAGGCGAGGAGGTAGAAAATCATCAGGATTCCTCCCCCACGTGACGTGCATGGCACTGATATGAAACTGGGTGACTGGAAATACAGCAAAAACTTGATGATATCTACATTTATTCATATGTCAACTCCTTCAAAATTACATCCTGATGCAGCGCCGATGACGCCGGTGAAATACATTCTTTGCTCTTCGGTGAACCCGGCTGAAGTGTTAATGCGAAATGATGAAAATAAATACATTAACTCGGTCAGGCATGCGATTCATGGGAACGTCAACTGTTCGTCCACCTGGAGTACAGACAGTGATTCAAAGTGGACACATTCTGCTCATTTCCAGCCATGTTTTTCCATTCTTGTACTCTACCAGAGTAGCTTTGCATGATTCATAGTTCAAAATAATCCATATTTATCTTATTATGGGCATTGTTTGGTCTGAAAACCAGGTGGGTGGGTTTCTATAAGACAACCACATTAAGGATATCCCCTCTCTGTGATGTCATACAGCCCCATTTTTTTCAAATTGATGATGTTTAGTGCAATAATTGACCATTTTAACAGTTGATATATACATGATAGAATAAATAGAAAAGCAGAACAGGTCCCGATGATTTTATTTTCCTAATTTGTTTGAAAGATTTGCACTTACAGTCCCTGCTCATGATAATTTTGTCTGTGCCATTTTAGAGATGCTTAAAGGTCCTTTTTGTAAGTTTCCAAACAAGTGGGCGGAGTTTTATCAGTGCATGTGTGTCTTAATTAGTCCCCTGGTTAAATAAAGGTTAAAGTGACTCACTGCGCCATCTTGTGTTACAAACTGGTATTACATGAAGGTACAGCCCAGCCTTAATTCTGCTTCACCTGATCTCACTTTAACACCTTCCTTTGGACTTCAAGTCATAGCAGCCGTTTACATTTTGAAAGCTTTAAAACACTTTTTTGAACTTAAGAATTCACAATAAGCACCTTTAAGAGTCATGCAGGTCTGGTCTGCTGTGTTCCTCCTGTAATAAAACAACCTGATTACTTATTATTTCAGAGCAAAGAGGAAAAGAAAAATGCAAAAGCTGAACTCACTCAGTGCTTGATTACTGTACGACTGAGAGAGTCAGGTTATAACACCTTTTATTAATGCTATTTGACCCCGAATTCATGTGTAAAAATATTTTGTTCGGTTAACCCAAAAATATTCTTTTTATACAAGATTTCTGTCCTCTGAGAGCACCATGTGTAGCAGGCTGCTTTGACTGATAGTTATAGTTTAATGCATAACACATGCTCTTATTTTCCTAATGGATGAATAACTACGATCCAAATGAATAAACTCCTTCCCTCCCGTTAAAGTGCGCCCAGCTACGGCGTGACTGCTCCGGCTGTAAAATATGACGACAGCATGCGTGTGAACGCCTTTGGCAGTGAACATGAAGGTCCTCAGAGACGCTCACAAATACATGGTCTTATGCGCGACCCGCCCTGATCCCACTGCTTTAGCCTGAAGCTACAAACCTGACGTCCCGATGGCCAAAGGTCAATTTCTACCTTCAATCATGTGGTCTTTCATCAGCCCGCTAATTAAAACGTCAGCCTGTGACAGCCGACCTCTTTGCACAAACTCTGATGAACTAATTAAAAGCTGATGACCTAACTAATCCCCTCAAAACTTTATACCGCAGCCTCCCTTTGCCGAGATCACACCAGAATAGTCATACAAGATTAAACTCGGTTACTATCAGTCATCTACCTGACCCTGTGCAGCATAATCAGAGGCTCTATTGCCCTCTTTCTATTGAGATTCCTTGTTTCCCAGATATTGGTGGCACAGTGTGACAGAAACACAACTGCAGATGTGCCGAAGCTGTAAACTAAAGCTTAGATAGCCTAACGATAAAGCTGAGGCTCCTACGTGGTGACGCTCATAACGACAAACAGGAAGTGCTGGACAGGAACAGCTGCACTATATCTGCATGTTTTGTTTTTTTAAGATGAGATGATGATGTAAGTTACGAATGACTAACTGAAGGCGCCGGCTTCTCAGGGACCTCTGAGTTAAACCACTCTGAAAAGCAAAATCACAACACTTCAACTTCTGTTCCTCAGCATTACTGAAGAAATCTGACCGGGGCTCGAGCTCCGAGGAGCGCCCCCTCATCTCCGATGTCCTTTGGACTTCTTGTTCCTTGCGGGGGTTTTGATTGGCTGACTGGCGGCTCCGTTTTCCAGCGGCACGGGAACCGGAGCCGCGGCTGCCGGTGGAGACGTGGGCGAGAAAAGGTCCGGCTCGCCATCGATGCTGGACTTGAAGGGCCCAGCAGGAGAAAATTTTAAAGGACTGAAAGAAAGAAAGAAACAAAAAAAATGATGGCAAGAAGGACTTATTTCAGTTGATCTTGCCGTCAGTGCCAAAAATAAAAAAAGATGTTTATAGCAGACTAAGGCCCGATACTGGCCCACTGTAAGGGCCATTAACGACTCCATCGTGTGTGGCGATGTCGGCATTAATAAAGAGGAGTGAACACATTTGGAAAACTACAAATATTCAGAGCCGAGCTGGAATAGCTGAACATTCAAATATTTCACTTGCTGCTGTGCAGAAACATGTTGTACATGTCTATTACTCAAGGTGGATACATCTGTGTCTCAGACTGTAAACTCATTAAAAAGGAAGAATTTCAGAAGGACGGGGTGTCGTTCACTTTGGCTCGTTTTTTGTTTTTAAATCCCGGCTGTGACCAAAATCTTTATAGAAATTAGTGAACACCTTTTCTGGGTATTTTGGAGCTCAGTGAACACCAGGACATAAAAACTGTGAAACCAGTCAAATCTGATTAAAAGGTCTTCAAACATTTTCTGACTTTGCCCCAAAAAAAGCTTCTAAAGCCCCGATCGCTGCTGTCGTTTTACTCGTTGAGCTGACCTCAGATCAGCCCGTGAACTAAAACGAGTTTAAAGCGTCTCCTCTGCTTTTACTTCGGACTCTCTCTTGAATACACAGACTCACAGAAGTGGCTTTATCTGCGTGTTACCTGATGGGGGTGCGCGGGCTGCTGTTGTGTCGCCGTATGTTTCGTGTCCGGGGTTCGAATGAGAAGCCTTCTTTTAGACTCTCGAGGACCGACGGGGCCACGTACGTGAAACCCTGAAAAAACAAACAGAGGAGTGACTCACTGAGTCTCTCTGGCCTAAACGTTAAGAAGCCCGATGGGGAGGATGATCTCACAGCAAAGGCGAGCTCGGCACTGTGGCCGAGCGAAGTGTCATCGGGACTGTCCACCGGTGTCTGTCTGGTAAACCTGGTGTCAAACTGGCTCACGTCCTCATCCGACTGCTGCAGACAGAAAGAGGAGAGCAAACGTGCAGAGAGACAATAATGATGAGCAGTTAATAAAAGTAGAAGTCGGTATGAAGGTACGACAAAGGCAGAGAGGTTTGAGAAGATCAAAGAGAAACACTGCAGGAGGTAGATGGAGGATAAGTTCATTTAAAAAAAGGGAAGCTGACACTGCTGAATCAACAGCTCTGAATAAAGAAATATATTAAGTGGAATAAGACATGGCAGCCTACCAGCTGTGGCTTGTATGGTGGCTCCACTCTCTTTTGCAGCAGGTCGTCCCAGTTAATGTGCTTAAAGAACGGGTGTTTCTGCGAAGGAAGCAAAGGATGAATTCTTATATTCTGAACTCACCAGGGGGCCACCGGGAGCTCAGGCCTCTTTTGTTTTACAGGATCTGCTTTTGCTGAGGAGTGTAAAATATTTCCATCATACGGCTCAGAGGTGTGGCCGGCTGTCGAGGGCGGCATGCCTTAAACCGCCTTTAACGCCCATAACAGACAAGCACACTTTGCGTCACAGTAATTAGACAGTTTGTCCTCTTGGAAAAATGCAAATGGTTTCTGAAAGCTGAGAAGCTGTACTCCACAGCACACACGTGGTTATTACGGTAGTTTTACTCGCGATGTTGCAGGAAACCCGTGAACGGCGGCACTTTGAAGCTCACGGGCCCGCCGGGAAATTAAATGTAATCATTTTGACCTCCTCGTATTTAGTTTAGACTTGCGTGTCTTTCACCTACATCTCCTCATCTTAAGTGTCCATGTCAATCTACAGTTTTGATCTAAATCTCGTTTGGTTTCGACCTTCACCTCTCTTCACACATCTTCCTTTTTTGTGTGGAGTTTCCCCACATAGAGTCTAAGGCTGTTCTGATGCTGCTAACCAGTTAGCTGTCTCAAGTCTTTAATCGCGCTGTCAGACAAAATCCAGCTGAACTGCACTGCAACTGATGATGGTAATCCTCACTCTGCTTTGGGGATCCGTTGAGTTGCAACCATAACCAGTACTGAAGCAGATGGAGAACCAGCTGCAGGCTGCAGAGATGGGCCCCATTTCACAGGGTTAGGAACTTCGTACAGCAACTAGTATTGTCACAAAGTACACGTGGTACCATTCACAGCTGGTTTCATGTGCCCTGGCTTTCTAACACACACACACACACACACACACAGATTTCCTTGTAACGCCTCCTTAGATTGGATCACGTGGGTATTGCAGCCTTACACCTGTACTTGATGTGTTATAGCTTCTCCAGTGATACAGGAAACGTCAAAGTTACCTGGATATCAGCACAGTCTGCTTTACCGGAGCCCAGCCTCTGGGCTGGGTTCTTCTTCAGCAGCTGAAAGGAAAGATAAGAGTGGGCTGTGTCACCACACTGGCAGGAAACTGCACGCACAAAAACACTCAGCCTGAAATAATCACTCCTACACGTTTAGAGACTCGGTTTTCATGGTTTGGTGTTTCCAATGAGCCAAAAAATAACTCAACACATTCAATTATAATGCAGTCAGTTAGGACAAATGGATGCAGCTCTAACTTTGTTATAAAAACACAGTAATGTTCATTTAATGCTATTAATACCGTTTTTCTGTGAAGAACAAATACTTGCATCAACTTTAAGATGAACTGGAAATCTCAAAACTTTGATTATAAAAATATATAAAGCTAAATGTTCCAGAGAAAAATCTGGACGTGTTTACAACCATCTGGTTACTGAGAGCATCTTGGAGTGTTTCCTACACGGATTTTACTTTGGCATAAAGAAGGAATGTGCTTCGCTGAGATGTGCGACTGGGAAGGGCAGTAAAGTCTCCACCGCATGCTGAGAAGACGGACAGCCAGCTTCTCTTGGCAGGCGTGAAGGAGTTAGGCTGCTGGCAGGAGGCGAGCCCCAGTAGCTAAAAATCACACCACCTAATCCTTAAGAATTATTGATCTGACACCAAATCAGCAAACAGCAATTACTCATGTGTGTAAAAACCAGACCAGGAGCCATGATGCATTATTTAAAAAAAAACACATTTAAAAACAGAAACCAAATCAATTCTGCACCCACTGAAGCCAAAATCCTGCTTTCTTCTATAACCAGCTCTGAGCATCAGTACCAGGGGATGCATCATAGTTTCAGTAGCAAAGCTGCAGCAGGTGACGAAGAGGAGCAGAAACCCGCGCTGGTACCCTGGATGTTGGATCAGTTTCCTGATAAATCACTGAAGAAAACTTAACGAAGTGCATTTTAGGTAAACTTTCTGTCCTGTCACCATGTGGGATAGATTAGTGCTTGAAACCATCAACAGCATATGAGAGGTCTCCTTTTACCGCTGATCCCAGACTCAGCTTCAAGCCGCAGTGAAATTATTTCAGTTTTAAGAGAGCTTAAATGTGTTTTTTTAGCCCTGAAAATTTCATATTTCTATCTCCTGTAGGAGGCTCAAAAACGCCGGAAAAACTTCCTCTATAACTCGCTCACAGTATGAACTGAGCATGAATTGATTAGACAGGGCTGCACAGCGGCGCAGTGGTTAAAACTGTTGCCTCACAGCAAGAAGGTCCTGGGTTTGAATCCACCCCTGTGTGGAGTGTGCATGTTCTCTGCGTGGGTCTCCTCCCACAGTCCAAAGACATGCAGTCAGTGGGGTGGGGTTAGGGTTAGGTTACCTGGTGAGTCTAAACTGCCCACAGGTGTGAATGGTTGTCTGTCTCTCTGTGTTAGCCCTGCGACCTGTTCAGGTGTACCTGCCTCTCTCCATCTTTAATTTCCCTGACGGAACCCTCCCAAAGGGATTAATAAAGTTAATCTAATCTGACAGTTTAGATAGGCTCCAGAAAATTGATGGATGTATTAGAAGTTTCTGTGACCTTTGACCCCTTAGTTATTCACTACAGCATTAGAAACTGCTTCTCGGGGAGCACAGGTCTTTGTTCCACTCTCAGATTTTCCAAGAACTAAAGTCTTCTTCAATAAATCCATAAAACACCTGCGTGGGATTTCTGGTGATTTTTGTGTCACAGACCTTTTTGATGAGGTCTTTGGCATCGATTGTCAGATACGGGGGCAGACTGAGTTTACACTTCAAGATCTTATCGATGGTCTTCTTCCTGTTTTCGGCTGTAAATGGAGGCTGAAAACAAAAAAAGGCAGCAGTTACTAAAAGGACATTAAAGCTGCTTGTTAATCGATTCTGTAAACACAGAGCTAACGCCGGCCCCGGCTGAAATTAAATGCATTACTCAACACCAAGGTGATTAAACTGAGGAGGCCCAAAGCCACTGATAAGACCAGGAGAGTGTTTTGGACGCACCGGATCTGGCCTCCTGTGACTTTTTCCTCTTATCAAAGTCAAGGCCGCATGTTGCTGTTCTGACACGTTTTTTTCTGGGCCAGGACGGTCCTTTGTAGAACACCGAGGCGAACGCAACTGATCCAACTCCTTATTTAAAAGACACCTACTAATATGCTGATTATTTCTGATCATTTGATAAACAAAAATGTCTGCCATGCTTAATGAAACCCACCAGCAGAAGCGCTGCGAGCGGCACGTGCTGCACAAATAAACCATCGACTTGTTGAGTCTGATGTTATCGGCCCCAAACGCTCCCTCGCCTCTCGACATTTAACTCTGAGGCACCGCTGAGAAAAGTTAATAACCGGACTTCTGTGGGGCTCGAGTACAGTTTACACACCTTTGGACTGGACGTGCTGTTCTGCCTCCACACTGTGCACGCTGGATCTCTTCCAGTGCACTAAAGCAGAGATCCTTTAACCTGATTTTCATTTTCTGGGATTTGGATGAAATCACAGGGATCCAAATCAGGGGAATAAGACCGGTGATCAGAGGAGACTGTGTCCATGTGGGGGGAAAATATTCCTGAATGTTTTATTAAAAATTAAAGAAGAATGAGCTCCTTCTTGGACTCGCTCCTCCTGTGTTGGAAAACGTCCGCTCGGTCATATCCAGAGTTCACGTTTTTGCTCTCGGCGGAGGTCGTAAGAGCAGCCGTGCTGAGAGCGGCCTGAAAAAGCGCGACTGTGAGATCAGCAACGTTTAAAATCAGGTCCGGCTTTTGATTTCTATAATCACATTACATATTTAATCCATCCCTTTCAGAAATTCACTGCCCAACTACAGCTGCTTGGAGTTATTTTAGTTGAAGTTTCAGTGAGCTCCAGTTTAACCTCCTCTCAATAAATGACTGTTTTCTCTGAGGGTGTTTGCAGAGCACTCTTTGCCTCACTGTTTTCACTCCTAAACAAAATACCTGGAGTAGAAAATTCCACCTTTGGGTGTGAACGCGGTGAACTAGAGTTCAGCCTTCGATTTGGTAAAGTAAAACTATGAGAAACGGCCTGAGGGCTCCACAGAAACAACATGAGGACGTAGGAAGGAGTCAGAAGGCATCAGATCCCTGAGGCTGCTCTCTGGATGGTCACTAAAAGCTTCCTTTGACTCACAGGTCTTTTTTCCAACCATCATCACCGTCTTTTGTTAGCTGCAGCAAACTCTTCTTCTTCAAAAAAAAGCAAACTTCCTGTTTTTAGGGGCCGTTTAGAGGAGTTCGAGGTTGTGAGTACAGAAAAATGCTTAAAACTACAGCAGCCTATCAGCCAATGATGATTAATAACTCCTCTCGGCTGGGCGGGGCTTACCGATCCAGTCATCATATCGTACATCAGCGCCCCGAGGCTCCACCAATCCACGGCTCTGTTGTGACCCGACCTGGTGAGGATCTCTGGAGCCCTGGAAGAAACCGGGCCAAACAGAAAGTGAGAGTTTGCTGTGTAGCTGAAGAGTCTGTAAAGTGTAGTGAGTGCGTTTACCCACATGTACTCTATGGTGCCGCAGAAGGTGTGTGTGACGGTGCCATCGTGAATCGATTCCTTACAGAGCCCGAAGTCAGTCAGCTTGATGTGTCCTGAAACAGAAAATCCACCTGAGCCACTGACGTGGTTTTAATGCCTCTTTGTCCATCCCCACCCCCTCTATGGACAGTTTCCACCTTCATGATAACTCTGTGGAGTGTTTTTGTTTATTTTTTTAAATAGCCCACCTGTTAAGGTTTAAAGTCTGCATTATTAGGGGCTTGGCCTCTTTGACTGACAGGTGGATGGTGACAGAGGGGGCTGTAGCCGAGTCCCTGAACTGAACCTCTGACCAAGATTGTGCTGTTGGAGCCTTTTGAATGCAATTATCTGACCAATAATATGGCTGCTGTGTAGTTACTGTACTAGCAAACTCTCCAAGAAGTCTGAGCTCCAGTTTTTGAGAAAGTACAGCACTTTATTAGTGGGTTATTTATTACTAATTAGCAGGTATCACTGCGTACAAAAGCCGTACATAGGCCTGGCTAGTATGCTTACTAACCAGGCTAACTAGCATCACGTGACAACGTAAAATCTCGCAGGTCTCATTAAACACACTAAAGTTGTCATACAGCTGATTCTGAGGGGTGGGAAGTCTTACCTTGCTGATTGAGCATGATGTTTTCAGGCTTCAGGTCCCGATAAATAATCCCATTAGAGTGGAGGTGACCGAGGGCCAACGTGATTTCTCCGAGATAGAAACTAAGCAGCGTTTCAATAAAACATTGAGAATAACTGACAGTGAACTGTTTGCAGCATCATCAAGAAAAGGTACAAAGTGGAAATCACACCTACCAGGCAGTGTCCTCCATGAAGATGCCTTCCTTCTCCAGCTGCATGAACAGCTCTCCTCCTGAGGATACACAACAGAACACACGGCTGAGACAAAGGAATACACAAAGTATGGTATCAGGTATCAGATTTCAGTGGCTGAACTCTTTTTGCCTCCATCTTACCGCTCAGACACTCCAGAATGAGGTAAAGTTTTCCTCCGGTCTGGAAGGCATACAGCAGATCCACAATGAACGGGTGCCTCACCGTCTCCAGGATCTCCCTCTCTGCTCGAGTATGGGCCGTGTCTTTGGCGTTACACACTATCTTTGCCTTTAGGAGACAAAGAGTGGGAGGAGGCTTGGTGTAATGACAGCAGAGACAAACTGGACTAAAAGATAAAAAGTGGACAGTGAGAGGAAGGAGAAACAGTATCCAGGCTCCGTCCAGATACCTTTTTCAGGACCTTCATGGCAAAGATTTTCCCCGTCTGGGCCCCTTGAACCTTCCTCACCTGGAAAACCTGCAGAGAGAGAGAAGCAGCGGGATGCTCTGAGACTGTGGTTACATCAGGACCAAATCAAATCCGGCCCGACGCGCTGACCCCCTGCGAATAAGACAGCAGCCTTATTATTAAAAAAAAAAAAGAAGTTTTGCTGCCTGTCACTGTAAATTCATTAGTTATTGTGTTATAATATCTCCCGGCAGCAGGTGAAGGTCAGTGCGTCTCCACAGACAGAAACAGATGAGAACTCAGTATTTATGCTTGTCGGGCTGGGTGGTATTATCGATTTTTAAAACATACTGAGAAGTTTTCAGAACTTCAGAAAAGCAAAAAAAAAGAAAAAAAGATTGTCAGTGATGAAAATCTGATGGTCGGCAACACGTAACCATTGGTATCCATCTATGTTGCATCCATGCATCCTTTGTGCTGCTCTCCCAAAAATGCTTAAAATAAAATAGCAGTTCGCAGTTATAGCACACAGAAGAAAAAAGAAATGCGTGTCCAAAACGCTGGAAACGATTCATGGGAAATTCCCAGAATTATTCTCCAGATACTTCAGAGTAGAATGGGAGGCAGAGCCTTCAGCTTTCAGGCCCCTCTTCTGTGGAACCAGCTCCCAGTTTGGATTCAGGAGACAGACACCCTCTCTATTTTTAAGATTAGGCTTAAAACTTTCCTTTTTGATAGAGCTGAATCAGGTGATCCTGAACCCTCCCTTAGTTATGCTGCTATAGGCCTAGGCTGCTGGGGGGGTTCCCATGATGCACTGAGTGTTCCTTTTCATTCACCTCTTTTTACTCTGTTTATACCCCACTCTGCATGTAATCATTAGTTACTATTAATCTGTCTCTCTTCTACAGTGTGTCTTTTGTCCTCTGACAACTGCACTTGGTGCAGTTTAGTGTTGAGCGACGCAGATACAGAATTAGAACATACTGTTTATTTCAATAGTTTGTTATTGCTGCTTTACGTGACGTTTATCATTAGCCGTACTCGCCGGGTTTGCAGCTCCCCCTCTTCACCTCAAAGCTCTCCTGAAGAAGAGGAAGACTCAGCGCTGCTCCAGCACCGAGTATTTACCGGTGCGCCAGCAATCACTGTTGACTGATCTGCACGGACTGCTTCGTCAAGAAACAATAAACAAAAATGTCTGTGCAGAAGAAAGGTGCTACTTAAACTAGTGTCACTCACACACACCTTGCCATAAGCTCCTTTTCCCAGCACTGTAAGAAGCTCAAAGCAGTCCGGTCCGACTCTCTCGCAGTCCCTGTTGACGCTTTTGCTGGTCAGCTCCACCTCCTCCGTCTGAACACTGGGAAGAGCAGGAGAAGACCAGTATGGGTACCAGCATCACGGTGCATTAGCATTATTATTTTTTTTTATGCACTTACTTTTCTGGTTCTGCCATAGTGAAGTCACACACGTCATCCTGCAGACAGGAAACACCAAGACAGACAGGGTTAAACACAGCTGCAATATTTACAAGGTACTTTTTTATTTAAGAAAAAAAAAAACACACAAAAAACCCTTATTTTAAAAAAAAAGGGATCTGCTGACTAAGTCATTTAGATTTTAGACTTTTAAAAGGCATCTGTTGGTCTAAAAGGAACCAACAGTGATAAACCTGAAAATTAACGTTACATCCATGAAGTCTGTGTATTTTGTGTTGTAGAGATACGTATAAATGGGGCCATGAATGTAATGCCACCACAAGATGGTGAAAGCATCCAACAAGAAATGCAACATTATTCATGGCTGTGAAACAGCAGCAAAAACAATAAAACCTGAAACAAAAAAGGTTAAAAAAGCAGAATAAATATGTGGCTCAAAAAATAAAACACAAAACATGTCAAGAGCACACAAACTACAACAATACACACTCTGGTAAAATGCTGCTGCCTTGTGGTGAACATTTTCATAAACTTTTCTGAGGGATTTAAAGGTGACCCATTCAGGAGAAATAAAAGCTCCCCGTTAACCATAAACAGATTCGTGTTTCAGAAGAAAACTCTAGTCATACAAATTCAAAAGAAGGCATTCAAGTTTCAAAACAAAGCTTTCAGTGAGTCATAGATCATTATAGGGAAGATCAGAATGTCAAATTTTTCAAAATAAAAGCTCCTAGTTATCCTAGCTATTCCGTTTCCTTCTTTTAATCTCGTCATTCAAATATCAAAATATAAAAAAGACAAACCTACATTTAAAATATATATATTCAACTACTTTATAATACATACATACACATACATATATACATACCTACATATACATACATATATATATATATATATACATACATATATACATACATATATACATACATATATACATATATATATACATACATATATACATACATATATACATATATATACATACATATATACATATATATATACATACATATATACATACATATATACATACATATATACATACATATATACATATATATATACATACATATATACATATATACATACATACATACATACATACATATATACATATATATATATGAACCTTTTCTTCAAACTATTCTGAAGAAAAAAATGTAAAAAATCTTCACTGAGTTAATACACTTATTACACAAATTCTACTGTCCAAAAAGACACACAGCATTTAAACAAAACTCCCAGTTTCTGAGCCTTTAAATTACATAACTTTGCTCTTGCCAACAGTTATAACCTTATCTCTATGAGGTTTAACTCACCTGTTTTTAAGAAATCAACGTAGCTTTGCAGCGCGTCACGGAAGATCTCCACTCCTTTTGTTTTCATCAGGTTAAACAGCGGCGTCTCAGGTTCATCTTTGTTCAACGATACAGAAATCTGGACAGGACACAGGACAGAGGTCACTCAACTGCTCCTCCACCTGTCAGTCAGACAGAATCAGCATGCACACATGCTCACTGGTGAAACTTACATCGAGATCCTCCATGTCATTTTCATCAGACAGGTTTGGGACCTCAATTGTTCCTTTATACTTGACTCCTGCTTTTGACTTTCCTGTTCAAGCAAAGAGAATACATATGTCAGCAAATATTAAAAACCTTTTCAAACCTGCTTTTTGTTTTAGTATTGATAAAGATACAACATCATTGCTCTGTAAGCCACTGAAGCTTTTTTCTATTAGACATAAAGATCTGTCTGTTAAAGTCAAAATGTTTGCAAACAGGTTGGCAGAATGCTGATTAAGTCTCAGTGCCTGCTAAATTACAGATTGAAAGCAGTAACAGTAACTGCCACTGTTAGCAGACAAATTATCCGTTTTGGGGATATAATTTAAACCAAACTGCCCCTTCAATGAAACGAGCAGTAACGTCAGTTTTTCTACTTACCAGTCCAAGTTGCTTTCAGGTTCCACTCATAAAAGAAAATAAGTTTCCCTTTGCGGTTATTAATCGAGGCCTCTCCTTCCACCTTGCTGACTTCTGTCACTTCACAGTTTCCCTCTTCGTTCTCCACACTCAATCCAAGGAGCAAAGATTTTAATTTATCCGACGACCAGTTTGTTGCATCTCTTTCTGTCCTGTGAAGTCCAGCAGAGACCGCATGGATCAGAGCGCAGATCCAAACAGAGAAAAAAACAAACAAAAAACCACCACCGTCTAGCCTCAAGCCTAATTATCTCCATTATAAAATTGGATTAAGAATTTGGGGATCTATACTAGAAACACTCATGATAAGATGATCAAAATAACTAGTGTTGGTCTATTCATTTTTAAAGTGCCAGTTACACTCAAATAGGAAATTTGTTTTCTGAATGCAAAACATGAGACGCACTATGTCAGCAAACCTCTGTATGGTTGACACTGGCAATTTAGCAAATTAGATATTATAGGCTAGTGTTTACCTGCTGTGACTTATCAATGTTAAATTGGGCAGAGTTTTTACAGCAGATGCCCTTCCTCATTTCCCGTCTCCTCCCAGGACTGAACTGGGATCTCATTATTGTATAAATCTCTACACTATGTAGCCACTAATTATTAAAAAAAAAGTGTGATGAAGAGGAGAAAGACTGTAAAAATTTTAAAATTACATTTTTTTTAAATTTCCAAAGCACAAAAACAGAACATCCCATCGAAGATCAGACAAATGTGTACCTTAAGGACACTAGTAACTACTTAGAAGTTCACAATCAGATCATCCAGTCAGAGGTGGCCTCAGCCATTACCCTTCTAATCCTCAGCTACCTAAAAATGTATTTTAGGAGGTCATAATGAGCTGGAAGCTGGGCACAGATGGGCTCAAACGACAAGTCTGAGGAACCACTTTCTGACTGATTAACCCCCCCCCCCCCTTAATAATATTCAATAGGGCTGCCACAGAGAAAAGCTTATAAACAACTGCTCCCAGATCATTATAGACTATGAATATTAATTCATTCCTATTATTTTCCGCAGGACAGCTATAAAAAGTGCAGTCACGTTGTAAATGTGGCTACCACACGTGTTCTGGTGTAACCGATGTAACATCGGTAACCTAAAACTTATCGACTGTGTTGGAGACTTTAAAGCTTGTTATTACACCTACACACTGCAGCAGAGACAGCTGATCACAGTGTATTTAAACATTCACTGCCTCTACACATGCATTTGATTTGAAGCTTCAGGAGCTAGCTACAACAAGCGAAGCTAACTTAAAAACGACAGCAATGCTAGCTCACCTAATTATATCAAACTCTAATATTACTCACAATGCAACACTTACATACGACTAAAGACAAAATAACTACATAACCCTACTTGATCCAAGTCCAAACATAACTGCTATTGTCATGCTAATGATAACAGACAAGCTCGGTATGTCATGTTAGCATGAGGCTAGTGGCTAGCAGTCAGTGTCCTTTCATCACATCTCACCAGTGCCAGTTGTTGACATTAGTCGCATCGGCTCTCTCCTCTACGATCCAGCGAGGGTCTCCTTCTCCCCACTTCGCCATTGTGCTGTTTAACTAATGAGCACAGTTTAATAGTGTAACGTTATAAGCAGAGAGCAGGTGTGTGCCGGCGCCTCTCCAGTGATGCGCACGCTGTTTCTAGAAACCTCCACCAGCTGCTGCGGGGCTCTAGCGGTGCTCCTGCGTTTATTCGCCGACTACAGAAAATGCTGGAAACGGAACGTTGTGGAAGGAGGTAAAGAAAAAAAAGTCCCCCCACTTGCCGGATGTCTGAAGAACAGTTCCGCGTTAGGAAGTAAGATTTCCGGTGTTGTGCCAAAAAGGTTATTTATGATGTTTCTATGTCTTTTTTACTTTTTTTTAATGCTTATATTGGTAAAAAGACTGTTGTCAACAGGATTTATGAAGGGCTTATATATAAAGAAATTACCTGTTTTGCAAGTATCTTTATGACTCATGTTACTATATCTACATTATAATCAATCCTGCCTTTTTGAGCGCTTCAGATATTATAGAACTGTAATATTATATTTGTTGCGATTTCTGCTGCAGTCTCCACCAAATCTCTCTGAAAAAACACATTTTTAATGTCAATGACAGTTTTTACTCTGATAAAGAACAAATAAAAGTCACTTTGCGCAAAAGTGACTGTAGCTTTTACCTTGTGACAAGTATGTTGTTTCTCACTCGAAAAATTTCACATCATTAATGAGTGATATGTTTCACAAATTGTAGTCTATTTAAACAAGCTTAAATACAACTAATCACTTTTTGGCAGACGATCACTTTTTGGCACAATACCGAAACTACAAAAATAACACCACGGGTGTTTTTTAATGGCTTTGAGAATTTGCAACACATTAAACCATTACTGGGGATCAATAACAAGACCCTCGAGGATTACTGGATTTGAGATCCCCTGTTACCCTAAATTAGCATTATTAGGGAACACGTCTGACATTCAACTTGCCAAAGAAACACAGTGAGGTTTCTCAAATTGGCCATGATTGCAGGTAATAAATGCATGGAAAAACTCAGATACCCCCACTGTATCCATGTGTCTTAGAGAACTTTCCTCATCTATGGCGTCAGAGAAAATCATGTTTAAATCACTTTACAACCCAAGCACGCACATCCACTGAATAAAGGGGTGCAGGAACAAAAAACAGCATAAGGCTGACAAAAGGAAGTCCGCACACCGCAACGCTCCTGGCAAAAATTTAATAGAGACAGGACCTTCAGAAAAGTATAACGTTTTGGGCAACTAAGGGCATGGAGTGTTGCGGTGTGCAGACTTCCTTTTGTCTTCCAATCTCAGAAGAAAGCCACACCTCTTTGATAAATGCTGGTCTGGCTTTTGGCAATATATGGGTAATACTTCACAGTCTGCAATGGGCTGACAAAAAGATATGTTTGATATAAGTAAAAACTATGTAGGCATGTAATGGTTAATTGTAACACTGTACATGTTCTGCCTTTCATCTCAGCTGTACATTGCACCCTTTTATTGTTATTTCTTCACCTGTGACACCGTCACCTCTAGTATGGTTCCTGTCTGGGTTTGGGAGGGACTGGTTGCAAGGGATTCTTTTTTAAGAAAAAAAAAAAGCTCCTTTTCTTTCTGTTGTTCCTTTTGTTGTTATTTGGTTTGTTAGTTACTTACTTTGTTTGGTCTGCCTTTGATTCTCTTTAACTATTATTACTATTAATATAGGAATACTATTACTATTATATTAGTAATCTATTACTATAGTAATAGTTATCTTTATCTTCTTGAGGGTATTTCAGTCTGTGTGGGAGTTTGCCCATGTGGTCTGCATGTTTGTTGTGGACTTGGAGAAGGCATTTGACCGCATACCTCAGGGTATCCTATGGGGGGTGCTGTGGGAGTATGGAGTGTCTGGCCCATTGTTGTGGGCCATTCAGTCCCTGTACAACCACAGTGATTTGTGCGTTAAAAAGAACCGACTGGTGCACACTTACCAGCCACTTCATTAGGTATAGCTGTTCAACTGCTAATTAACCTGGCTATCTAATCAACCAATCACATGGCAGCAACTCAATGCATTTAGGAATGTAGAAATGGTCTGAGAATTTCATAAATTTCTAATCTGCTGGGATTTTCCTACACACTCCTCACTATAGTTTACAGAAAATGGTTTGAAAAAGAGAAAATC
Organism: Bujurquina vittata; assembly: GCA_015106715.1. Taxonomy (NCBI): domain Eukaryota; kingdom Metazoa; phylum Chordata; class Actinopteri; order Cichliformes; family Cichlidae; genus Bujurquina; species Bujurquina vittata. The sequence goes on along the minus strand of VUQK01035917.1, from coordinate 6,680 downwards.
TACATTGAGCAGCAATTTTCTGGGCAAAAATGCTTTGTTGATGCCAGAGGTCAGAATAGAATGGCCAGATTTCTTCAAGCTGAAGGAAGGCAGCAGACACTCAAATAACCACTCGTTATGCAGGTATGCAGCAGAGCATGTCTAAATGCACATCGAACCTTGAAACAGATGGGCTGCAGAAGACCGCATTAGGTGCCACTTGTTAGCTAGTAACAGGAAACTGAGGCTACAATTCACACAGACTCACCAAAATTGGACAAAAAAAAAAAGATTGGAAAAACAATGCTTGGTCTGATGAGTCTTGATTTCTGCTGCAGCAGTCATAAAAAACATGAATGCATGAATTCATCCTGCCTTGTGTCGACTGTTTCAGACTGCTGCTGGTATAATGGTGTGGGGAATTTTTGGCACGCTCTGGACCCCTTAATATTGACTAAGCACAATTTAAAAGCCACAGCCTACCTGAGTGTTGTTGCTGACGATGTCCATCCTTTCATGATCACCTCTGATGGCTCCTTCCAGCAGGATAATGAATCATGCCACAAAGCTCAACTCAAACATTTTTTTTTACATATTAATGAGTTCACTGTAGTCAAATGGGCTCCACAGTCATTGAATCCCATGGAGCCCCTTTGAGATGCGTTGGAACAGGAGATACACATCCAATAATGTGCAGCTCATAAATCCAAAGCAACTGTGTGATGCTAGTAACCATGACTGAAAACAGAAACCTCCGGAGGCAGAGGAAATAAGTATCATTAGCATTGATAATTACTGGTAGTTACACCAATCAGATTTAAAGGGTCTTAAAAAAACACCAGTGAAAAGCCTCTAAAGGTGGCTGCTGCAAATGTCAGTGACCAGTTTGGCTGAAGAAATGTGAGAAGATATAAACAAAGTGCAGTATTATTCAACCTGCAATTTAATAACTTTAATCAAGGAGAAAAATAATCTTAAAAGCCTGTTCACATGCAATCTGTATTAAACTAAACTTTATTCTCCTTTTCTGCAGCTAGTATAGATTTGTAATCAGATTTCTGATTTCTTTAGTAGATGGGGAAGGTCATTACATTAAAATAACCCATGAGTGAGAATATTTCCACTGGGTATCAATACAATTTATTACCAAAGACCTTTCGTTAAGTGTTTGTCTGTATAAACAAGATAGAAAAAGGTGGAAATTTGAAAACAATTAACACCATTTGAACTGAGGCTTTACTGCTTTTAAACACTGGATATTCTGTCAAAGTTGCCTCAGAATGGACCAATGTCATCAAAATACAACAGAATAACTGTTAAGGGTTGGAGAAAAATGATTTTATATGAGGATCTTTGTAATTGTGGTCTCAACACACATAACAAGCAGAAACCATACTTATACCTGGCTGTCACTGGGTAAGATCCACACAAGATGTGGTCTGGTAGTTCTGACCACATCTCCCAGAGAATCAGTCTGTATAGGACGGTCTTTTTATACACAGTCATGTTACTGACCTGCTGCCAACAAACCTAATTATTAGAGAGATCTTCCACCAGGTGTCTTTTAATGGCCATGTTCCTGCAGTTTTTAAGTGACGGCAAATTGAAAAAGAAGAATGAATTAATTATAAAATAAAATATAGTACTCTGCAAACATCTTAAGCTGCCCCTCATTTTTAAAAATATTTTGCTTAAAGAGTAAGACTATCAGTTTTAAAAGTGGTCTTGTGCAACAGTTCTTCAGACTTTCTCAAGCAGCTTTTTTTCCCACTCATTTACATTCCAGTTCTTGCACCTGACCATTTTTGGAGGATCTCTGTTTGCTTGTTAAACCACTTAACACTGAATCATTCAAGCATAAAAAAGGGCACCTAATGCCAGGGATAAACCAGTGTTTTGTCTACACATAACCAAATTTACATTGTATCCTTAAGCACAAAATGTCTTTCAGGCAGACAATTGTACTTTTAGCTGAAAATTTGGCATATCTAGACATGGTGAGCAGTGTGACATTAAAATATTTGATGAATCTGGAGACGTGCAGGACAAAAGAAAACGTAAAGGCCTATAATACAGTCTACAGCAGATTAACAGTTTCTGTAGGGCGAAAAAAAAATATCAGCAAATACCTGACAGAACCTGAGAATTGCATCTGGCCCTTCGGTTTATCCATCTACATAAAAGCATCCTCAGAAATGGTCTCGGTGGAATCTATCTATAGCAGATTAACGGTATCTTAAAGTCATGTCCTTAAGAAACAGGAAAACATCCAGCCAAGACCCGAGAGATGCATCTGGCCCTTCAACTGATCCATCTACTCTTTGCCAAAACCTCATCAGAAGTAGTGTCAGTGGCTGGAAGGGAAACAGGGAGAAAGGGTTGAGGTATGTAAACTCCCAGACAAGTGATGAACCCAAATTTGAAAATTTTGGTTCAAATCATTGTCATACATATGGAGGCAGCCATGAAAGAGGTACAACAGTGAGTGTCTGCAGCCATCTGTAAAACACGGTGGAGACTCTGTCATGGTTTGGGGCTGCATGTCAGCCAGGGGTGTTGGAGATCTTTTCAAAACTGATGGAATTACAAATAATAAAAATACCACTGGATCTATCCACTGGAAAGTGTCTGATTAACAATGGTCCCATTTTCACCATGACAATGACCCAAAACACACCGCCAGTGTAATAAATGCATACCTAGATAGAAAAACACAGAGCCAGAGCCTAGACCTCAACATTATTAAAGCAGTGTGGGATCGTCCTGACAAAGAACAGGACAAAAGGCAACCAGCACCCAAAGAAGAGCTTTGAATGTCCTTCAAGAAGCTTGGAGAACTATTCCCAAAAAACTGCTTAAAGAAATTACAAGAAAGATACCTCAGAGAGTTCAGGTTGTGATGAAGAATAAAGATGGTCATATCAAATAGTGCTTTTCAAGCTTGCTGGAATTGTACCAACTCAATTTTTGTGTTTTATATTGTATTCCTATTTGTATTTGCATGTTTCAATAAATAACTGCACATATTTCCCATTTCCTTATCAACATGTAAAGGTGGCTTAAGACAGTTGCACAGTACTGTAAACAGAATCATCAGTTTCTTTTTACTATTTTGAATTATTGTATTGTTTTTATAAACATTGTGGTGCTTTGATTCTTTTTTACGACAATTTTTGTTTCAGTATAGGACTGTGGTATTACTAGAGTTTGAATTCTTCACCACAGTGAAGGTTCTGATAATTTGTTAAAAATATAACTAATGTGAAACAAGGGTAATATAAACAAAAAGTATTAAACAGTTTTCTCAGTAACTCTATACAGTTACTGATCCAAAGAAGCATTTTGCTGTTGTAGCTGGTATATACAGTTAAGTTTAGATCAGCGATTGCCAAACTGTGGGCCAGGCACTGTTAAAGGGGCAAGACACTGCAAAGTTAAAGGTTATGAGATTATTAATAAGGTACAAACATGAAAAAAGTATGTCTTGTTAAAAAACGTTTTATTCTTTTGCAAAGATTGCTTTCTAATATATGTTACCTCTTTAATTAATAAATAGTTAAAGGAAACAGCTTAACATCATGGATTTTTTAAACTGTTAAGTTATGCACAATAAAAGCCCGAAGGTTTATAACCAACCAGTCTTTAACATCTATCCATTCGTTTTTTCTGCTTTCAGGAAAAACTAGCTAGTTGTTTTGATCAGATAAAGACAGTAGAATCAAAAGTAAAATAATTTACTGCAAATAAAAACCATAAAATGAAAATGTTACCATTTTAAAAACAGTATTTAGTTAATTCGTGTAACTTAGCTACTTTTCACCACTGGGTATAATTTTCTCACCACAAATTGTTTTTCCTTGTTAAAAGGCCAGTGGTAAACTCAGCGTAAATACACAAAGAGAAACCAGAACAACATCTTTTACTTCTTGCCCACAGCGGGCTTTCGCCTGTTCGTCAAAGCATTAGTAGGAGAGAAACGCAGGGAGAAATCATTAGAGAGGAATCCCAGGCATATGGCTGGCTTTTGTCGGCTCCCCTCCCCCTCCCGCCGTCCGCTCCGCAGCAGCAGCAGCAGCAGCAGCAGCAGCAGGAGGACAGAGGTACTTCAGTTTTTGAAGCCGTGGCATGAATGATCTCATCTGAACCTGATCTCCGCTTTCTCTGCTGTCGATCCTATGACCGAGACGGGAATTAAATTAACACAAACACGAGGTGAGTACGACTACTCAACCACCCGACGATAGCCTTTTTTAACTAGCCACCCGGGTGATGGTGTGTTGTTTTTTTGGGAGGGGGAAACTTAACAGCCCCACCGCGGGGAAAACTCTTGTTTTTGACTAGAAAGGAGGAAGGACCGCGGACTGTGGGTGGGTGGGCGCTTTTAGCTAATTAGCTTTAGGTTCGCTAGCATTCGTTTTCTATAAGAGGAAGTTGCCAAACGAAAGCCGAGCGTTCTGTGCCTCCATGAAGGCATGTTTTTTTTTTCCTCTTCACGGAACGGTTTATGCTAGCTAGCAACAGCCCAGAAGTGTAAATTCCGTCCGTAGCATAGCCGGCCGGCTAACTGTTAGCTACTAGCGCAAAATGGCCTCATTGTCGCTCGGTAGCTCTGATGCTGAAAAGACAAAAGCATGCGGCAGTCATGGCCAGACGATCTCCGCCGCTCTTAACAGCTACACTAGCGGCTTTAATTTGGCGACTGGTAATGGTAGTAGTATGTAGTTGAGAGGGAAGTGGGAGAAATGTAAGCAGTCCTTTTAAAAATGTGTTTATTCATTTAGTACGGCGGACTGTGAAAGTGGTGGGGGATGGGCCATGCTAGGAGCCTTTGACGTAAAACGGGGCTGCATTTTGTTTGGCTTCTGCTTCCTAGCATGGTACAAGAGAAAAATACTCAGCAAATGCTTTTAAACTGCTTGAAATTCAGATCAGTGCCACTGTTTGTTGTATATAAAACTGTAATATCAGTATCCGAATAAAGTACTAATTTACACGAGTTGTTTTCCCCGCCTCCCCACTCATTTCCTGATATGTTAGAAGTTTTTGAACACCACATATGTCAGCATTTTTTAAGAATCATGTTAAAAATTTGTGACTAAGTTTAAGCCTCTGAAATGCATTAGTACTAATGCGTAGGCGCGAATGAAAATTATGAGTTTGAGTATGATCTTAATATCAGTCATTAAAATGAAGCATCTGTAGCAGATGAAATCAGTTTTTTTTAACATCAATACATTATCATTAATAAACGCTATGCAAGGAGAACTGTCACTGATAGGTGCATACTGTGAAACAAAAACGCAAGTAAATAATTTTCAACAGGTTTTTGCTGTCTTTTACCCTGATATTGTCGGGATCTTGGTTGTTATTAAGTTCTCGTAAAAAGTAATCTAATGGTGGTTAAAGAAATGTAGGACATTGAGTGTTTGGGATTGTAGGGGTTTTATCTCCCACAGTGGAAAAACACTGTTGTCTGCTACAGGTGACTGATGAGACTGGGCCAAACAACTCATTTTGAGTCTTATTTTATGTACAACCCTTATAAGAATAGTGATTATTCTTCAGGTTCATTGTTTTTATAGTTCAGTTCATTTCAGAGTATAATCCTTAAGCTTTAACTCCCCCAAAATGCTGAACTATAGGGTGTTCAGAAACATTTATCAGTATACATGTTTAAAAAAAAAAGTTGTCATATCCAAAAACTGTTTTCTCTTCTGTGTGCAGTGTACCTTCTCTCAGGTTGTAGTTCTTCCTCTTTATTTGTTTTTCCCCCTTTATATATTTATATATATATATTTTCTTTTAAGGAGGTAGTTTTTTTCTAGTGTCTCTTGTTTAACAGGGGTCAGCACAATTGCACTACACATGAAGACAACATATGTCCATAATCGTTTTCTTACCCTTTGTATTTTAGATCTCCGGGTATCTTCATAAATGACCCCCCCCCCATTCTGTCCATTTTCCAGAAATGTTATTCTATGATTATGAGGACTCAAAGACCTCCAGGTCTCCCGAGCCTATAATTGTACATAAGAGCCACCTCTTTTTTGGCATGGATTGTAACTTTTTAAAATGTGGTGATCTGATTGATCAGGGGGAAGACAGTTGTTTTTGTTTTTCATTATGTTGGAATTTTATGTTTCATAAAAAAAAAATGGTTACAATCAATAATTTAGTTAATTAAATGTTATTTAAATGTTATCACAAGGTGTTTTTTAAAAAAAATATCCTAGGTTTTGGCAGTAAGCACAACACCTCTGAGTGCACACTGTGTGAATGTTAAAATGTGTAATTTGCACAGATTATGAGCCTTAATTTGGCCTGGCATCCTAAAATGAAGATGTAAAGAAAAACAAATTTAGCTTTGGTGTGGAGATTAATTGTGACAGTAACAGCAGTATCTTGGGCAGTTTCTTTTTTTTTTCTTTTTTTTTTAAGTTTCTAGTTCTTGAAAAAGAGGAAATTTCTGTAAAGTGATCAACCCTTTGCTGTGTGATTTCTGTCCTGTGAACCCTGATGGTAAACATGAATCAGTGTTGTTTTCATTGTACTGATTTTACATTTTGTGTGTTTATTTTATTTTTTAACTGTATATCACAAATAGAAATTTGAAGCAAATGGAATCATTGACCCAAATGCCCTGCCCACAGGTTTAACACAGAGGAGACACAGCTGGACACTGCGCATACTGTTTTTCTGTC
>VUQK01035909.1:2101-20155 GCA_015106715.1 Bujurquina vittata | reverse complement strand
TGTGTGTGTGTGTGTGTGTGTGTGTGTGTGTGTGTGTGTGTGTGTGTGTCTGCGTGTGTGTGTGTGTGTGTGTGTGTGTGTGCGTGCGTGCGTGTGTGTGTGTTCTTTTTGTTGGTTTTGGACTGTGTGACAGGCTGTGAGTGATGAGGCAAAGTGCCTCAAGAGATTGTGCAGGCAGCTTATGTGTTAATACATGAGTTAGTGTGTGGGTGGATAGGCGTGCACACATGTGTGTTTCTGTGTGTGTCGTTCTTATCTCAGTGTTGGGGCTCTGGCCAGTTTCTGTTCTCTAGCATCTGGTGTCAGCTGGGGGAGGTGAAAGAGGCAGAGGGAGCGAGTTCACAGTCAGAGGGAGAAGTGAATCATGCTTCTTTTGTACTTTGTTTAAGGAGCAGGATTTGGTCACTCTATACTTAACTGGGTTACATAATCTACCTAAAAATCACAAATACTTGTGGATAAAGGTTTTGTTTCTGGACTCCAACTGTACCATTAGGAGCTCTTAAAGCAAACTAGAACTCGGCATTTAATTAGCGTTCCTGTTCCTTTCACTAACAGAAAGCACTATAAATGAATACAACAACACTTACTTACTTTAGTTTTAGATTAAGATGTTCTGCAGGGGTTTAGGACAAACAAAAGTTGTAAGAGAGCAGCAAATGTCACCTTCATGCCTATGCCCTAAATATGAAGCAAAAGGTCTCGATGGACTGCTAATGCCTGCAAGACAAGGGTCACATGAAAAGCATGGGCAACCAAGCCAGCACTCCCACTTGCATGCAGGCTTGAAAAAACAAATTTAAAATTTTACAAATATGGGAGTTTTACAAATATGAATTCTACTAATGACATTTAAAACAATTTAATGGTGGCCCACAGAGCTGGAAAGCTGCCAGGTAACCAGCAGTCAAGAGGCTTGCAGTAGCTTTATATTTAGACTGCGTAAGAAACAGTAATCATCTCCTCTGAATCAAAACCCTATCACTTTTCCCTGTAAGTGAAATTTATATGTAAGTTTGAACCCATGCACTCACATTAACAGACGGCCACACCCAGTATTACAACTGTGCATGTCTGTGCACATCCCACAAAGAATACTCTAAACATCAATGACATACATAAGGTTTTACCCCCCACTCCAAGTCACATTTGCACTTAAAACGTTCTCCTTTATGATGCTTTTTCTTTTTTGACCATTCCACGTCCAGGAGATAGATTGTTCTCTCAGAGCCTTTGTGCGAAGGGTGGGGTCCAGCACACACATCCAGACACACTCGACATTCAAAGGTGTGGTTACACTTAAGTAAGTGTTAAAATTGCAACAGCTTTTGTTCCTGGCTCTCCATCAATGTCCTGTGTGGCTCTGAATAAAGCCGTGAGGCTCATAAACATATTACTGTAACGTGTATGCATCAATAATAGAATGCTGCCACTTTGCCAGATTGATGAAAGAAGCAGCATTTTATATTTTATTCCTGGAACCAACTTAAGGTTATTCTTTCAACTTGTGCCAAATCAGCTCTTTTCCTTATCAGATCTGCCTGTCTGTTTCGCCAACACACAGTTCAAGGAAATAAAGTCTTTTGTAGTTTGTGGAGCTGAAACAAGTTGATTTTTGTGTAAGAGTTTAAGACTATAAGTGTAAAGCATGTGAAATTGGAAAGGAAATAAAGGAAGGAAATAAAGTCTTTTGTAGTTTGTGGAGCTGAAACAAGTTGATTTTTGTGTAAGAGTTTAAGACTATAAGTGTAAAGCATGTGGGTTACAGGGTTCTCTTGACTTGAGTGGAGATAAAGACACGTCTAGTCTATTTGTATAGCTCTTAATCGCCTTTAATATGTATAGTTTCAGCGGGCGTGTCAGCGCCCACATTATGAAAACAGTGAATGAACTGATGAATCGTCTGAACTAAGATCCTCGCAGCGAGCATGTAAAAACTCCAGCCGAGAGCTCAAAGGGACAAAAATGCACTAAACCCTGGGGGAGGTGATGCTGGGTTTGTCATGAGTTCTGATCCTGTACACACAACATGCTGTGTGAAAAACACCTGAAAATATAACAGAAAACCTTCTTTAAAACGGAGGCTTCCTGGCATTGTAACTGATAAAGCATGAATCATACTTGGCACAGGTGCTGAGAAAAAGGCAGGTACGGGCAGATTCCTCGCCAAGACAGATGACTACACACTAGAATCGTGTTAAAGCAAAGTGGTTGACTTCATGTCTGACTTGGGTTGGTCAAGCTACAGTAGGTGGGTGTTTTCACTAAAACCACCATTATGACTCATGCGCTCACGGCAGGCTATGATCTCCGTTACAAGCGACTCACACAGCCACTTTTTCTCTGAACACCCACTTTTGATTTCAGTGTCAGTGCAATGTGAAGAGATGACTCTGTCTGCACACCTGAGCTTCAGACCCGGATCGATGAGCCTTTTGCTATCAAGCTCAGGACAACTGAGAACAAAATCTATGATGCTGAATATGTACTCCAAACAAACAGTCCTCAGCAGGATAAACACATGTGGCTTAATGGATGAAGCTGAATCAATAAAATCCTCTAAATTGCATTCTGTACCTTTGCTGCAGTCTGAAGATGTCTGAGTTTGTCCTTGAAGAACCTTTTACTGTCTGACTCAGTAAAAATATTACTCCACCCCGTCCCACTTCAGATCCCTGACACAAACAGGCCGCTTACCAAGAAGTCAAAACGGCTGATAAAGAGGGCTTTGAGAACCTGCAATCTGTTTAGATAATGCATTGATTTTTCTCTCTGTGTATATCACGTCATGTTAGATTGTGTAAACTAAACTAATATGGAGTGTATTGCCGGCACAGAATGAGGACATCATTTTTGGATTTTCCCTGTATTCTGCAGCTGTGTTGCGTGACCTTGAGAGTGTAATATAGTGTTCGTCTGACTTTTTAATAACAGGTCGTTTAATGTCTGAATCGTTATCAGGTTTATGGTCATCTCACTGCCTTTCATTAATTTCCCACGGTTACATTTCTTTGTGATAATATAAATATTTTTTCTTACATCATCTCAGACTGTAAATCAGTGAAATAATAGTACGGGCTGTATGTGGCTCATGAACAAAAATGCATTCTGACACCTGTGTTAAAAGTTCATTCATAAATCATAAATCATGACTGCGCTGTGTGCATGCAGACTTGCAGGTAACAGTGATGGTGGAGCAGTCAAGTACTGCATTCATTGTTTTCAATTTCCTTTTCTCAGCTGGGATCTCAGAGATGATTTCTATTGAGTGTAAAAACAAAAGGAGTCACAACCTGAGGACATGAAAGGAAGTCCACTGTTCTCCTCAAAGTTACCATAGACTCAAAACATCAACATAGTCCACTATTTGGAGGACTGTTTGTAGCATAGCAACTGCAAGGATGGCAGAGTGCATGCGTCACTACTCACACCTGACTCTTATCTATTGTTTTCTGTTGTGTTTCTAGATGATTTGGATTCCTAAATGTAGAGAACTGTAGAGAAACAGAGTCCTTGCCATCGGTTTCATTGTGCAATGGGAATCAGACCTGGCTGCTGTTCCCATATCTTTTACAATCAGGTCACTTCCTTTAGTAATAGTTGGCACATTGTCTCATGTCATATCAAGTTGTCATATGAGTGTTGCTTTATTCTTTCTTTTAGCCTCCTGAAGTCTGTTGCGCAGTGGTTTCAGTGGTTAAGGAAACAGTTTAATTGTCGCCTTTTTATTTTTGGATTGAACTCAATCAAATTGATTTAATCACTGTCGTATTCTAGCACGTTGTGTATGACACCTGCACAACATTTTATTCAGTACATTTTTACAACACAGTGAGGACAAACTGCAATAATAACATTATAATAACATAATTGTGGGTATATTCTCCCGCTGAATTTGAGCTCGGTGTTTAAAGGAAATGTATGTGTTTGATTTCCCCAAAACATTTAAAAAAATATTGTCGTGAAAAAGTCATCAGTCTTGGAATGTTAAGTTCAAGAGATGGACTGACACATGGGCAAGTTACAGCACGAAGCCTTCAAAAGTGCCCCGGTCATGCGGACTGCTGAACTCACTTATACCCGTCTGAAGAAAATGTTCACTTGTCCAGTATTTTGGATTTGCAAACAGATTCAGCTGCAACTTGTGATCTGTGATAATTAGCAAGTATGCTAACAGATTAAAGACTGTGTATAGTAAGTAAAGTCATCTGCTGGTGTGTGTAGTTCCAGTTTAATCCCTTGAGTTTAACAGTTTTGGGAGCGAGGGGAGTGTGATAAGTTATCAGCTGCATCGTACTACATACTCCAGTTATGCTCACCAACAGAATATTAGTGCAACCTACCGCAGAGCAAGCCATTTTGTTTGCAGAATGATTTTTGGAGCATTTGGTTCATGTTTGCTCACGCTTGAAAGTAGAGAGTGCCCATCAGAGAAACGAACATTTTTGGCACTTGATCACTGGATTTATTGTACAGCTCAAGGTTGTTTTGTAAACACAGGAAAAACACAATGAACAGCACCTGTAATAGTGCCATCATTATAATGTTACCGTGTTGGCACTTGCATTTAGCTCTGTCACACTGAAGTGGGGTGAGAACAGAGAAGTTTAAAAAAAAATAGTAAAGCTGTATTTACATAATGGTCTCCACTTTTACCCCTGGGGTGAACAATTTTTTCTCAGTCATTTTCAGGCAATACAAACTTTAACAGTGCAGTGTACTTGTGCAGGAAGTACTGTGCAGCTATGTTGCACCACACTGTGTAAATATTAGCGGAGCAGTTAATGACAACTGACCTCTCTCCTCGTATATTTGCCTGGGTTTTAGCCTCTGTGAGTGAGTTCCCAAGTTGTATGAATTAAACATAAATAAAAAATTTCATATTCAATTTCCAGCAACTCAGTAAAGTGTGAATACATCTAAGTCTTGCTTACAAAGATGCAGTGCACAAACAGTAGGGAGCGTATCCCAGTGCAGAGAAAGTATGAATCACAAATCTGCCACACCCCTCCACAGAGATTATTACGTCCTGCTCAAATATGTAGCCACCGCGCAATCACCTCCTAGTGTGCAATATTTCTGCCACAAGTTCTGGGCCAAATTATTGACTGAACATTGTGCTGATAGGAGTGTGAGTGCAGCAACCTGTATGCATATGTGCATGCTGCAGTCTGCATGTTTATTTTGTGTGTCTGCTGACAGTTAAATATTCACCCTGTCATCATACAGTCAAACATCGCCTGTGCAGTCTCAAGCATATCCATTCATAGAGTAAACTAAAGTCTGTTGACCCACCATGAATCATTCCAACACTGAAGCTAATGTGTAATAAGATAAAGGAGAGCTTCTTCTCTTCTAAAAGTTTTTTTTTTTTTTTACAACTTCTGGATTCCACTTCATTTCCTCATTGTTTGGCAAGTGCAGCTGATTTATTACACCTAATGCTGCCTTCGGAGGAAAATGGCAAGCAACTATGCAGTCTATGCTTTGCTCTCATATTAAATAAGTAAAGAAACTACTAGTAGAATTTATAAAAGGGTTAGAGAAAGGGACAATAGGTTAAGGTCCTTATGGGCTGACGTACTCTCTACAAATGCAAAAGAGCAGAGAGCCACACCCTTCCTGTAAAACACAGTTTAAAGGCATGTGAGATTCCCAGTTGACGTGCACCATCTAGTGGTATCGCTTCAAAACCTGCTCACTGCCTGCGTTAAGCATGTTTTTCCTGAATCATCCTGCCACACCCAAGGGGGACATGAAAGTTGTGTAAAGTGAGAGCAGCTGGTATACCACCCTTAATTTTCCTTAAGGGAATTCACCATACTCTTTCTCTATTATTTAGGCATTCTAGCGGTCCGTGATAAAAGGAAATGGATGCTGTAAAAATATCAATTTAATGGATAATCTTGCTGAACAGTTAAAACAGCTGTGTATCACATTGCAAGGCCAGGCACACATCCTTGTTTTTCCCGTCCCTGAAATACACGCTGACTCATACAAAGTGTGTCGCTATTCAGCACACTCTGATTCACATGCATGCACAGAGTAGCCAACATGTAATGGCAGCCACAGAATGTCTGAGGGGAGCTGCAGTCGTGTAGTGAGCAAGAAAAAAATGACACACAATGCAGGTCTTGTTCTTTTTGGCAGGCCAAATTGGTATCCGTTTTGATTTGTCTGCCTTCTTGTTGGTACAGTAAAATAAGTGGGTGTGGAGAGCTGATGGAAGGTGGTGAGCCCATGCTCGGCCAGGATTGGTCCAAAGTTGAGTCTTGCCCACACACTGAATGATAATCATTCCAAATGGAATCATTTAGTTCAGCTTACAGATGGGTGAATTTCCACTGTTCTGTTTATGAAAAGATGTTGTGAAAAAGTGCCTATACATGAGTGCTATTTGCTTTAATAGAATGTCCACTTTTATCTCAGATTAATGTTCAGTGGGATTTGAACTGTTAACATTGTTTACCCTTTGGTGATCAGCTGCAGCTGCCATGCTTATAAACTACTAATATCCAGTGTCTGTACAGTGTTATGTCATGTATATTTCCCAGTTAATCAGCTTTTTAAAAATGCATTTATATTTATTTTGGCCAATCTATACTGAAAGTACCTGTCTTACACAAGACTGAATACACCGATATCGCCTTTCCTGTATGCACACATGCCTTGATTTGCAAGTCATAAGGAGAACCTGTAGGCACACCAAAAAGTGTTGGTGGGAAATTGCAACATTCTTTTTTTTTATCTCAAGCAAAGGAAATATCTTCCAAAAGGCACCTGGGGAAAAATCTTTAAATTGCTATGCTAAAGTGAGGAAGTTGTTCTTCGAGTCAATCGTGGCTATCAGGTTGCTGCTTCACTGGATGGCTGTTAAGCCTCCAGCGCTTTGGGGAAAACTGTATTACTCAAAATCAGTCAAACTGAATTTAACAAATATAACTCTTCTTTAGAAGTTGTTTCAGTTCATTGAGGTTTGCGTGCATTCGTTTATGCACAACTCTTAAAGTCCAGCCCCAGCTGGGGTCTGGACTTTGCGTGGGCCATTGCAGCTTTGATTCTTTGGGGGTTTTTTTAGCCATTCTTTTGTTGTTTTGCTGCTGTGCTTCGCATCATTGTCCTGTTGCATGAGTCAATTTTGGCCACGCTTTAGCTGTTGAACAGATGACTTTACGTTTGACTCTAGAATACTTTGGTACACAGAGGAGTTCACAGTCAACTCAGTGACTACAAGGTGCCCGAATTCTGTGACTGCAAAATGATCCAAATCATCATCCCTTTGTTATTGTGTTATTGTTGATATGCTGTTTGTTTTTAATGCACGTCAATGTGCATTAAATGCAAGCATCTCCATTTTGTCCCCTCTGTTCAAAAGACAATGTTTGCAAAGCTAAGTCATGCTGCCATTTTCTTTTTAGAGAGAAGAAGCTTGTAGAGTCTCAAAAATCTCTTGGGTTTTTTCCCCCACCCAGTTTCTCTGAGGATTGCACAATATGGCCTTGGGGTGAATTTGCCACAGTCATGGAAAGATTGCATTACCACACACCTGAGTGCTCCAGATCAGCAAAGTGCTTTTTTAGAGGTTGTCACACTTGCTGATGATGAATTAATCAAGTGAATTAGCAGCACATAGCTGCTACTTACCCTTTGAATTCCTATGGAAACAGTGAAGGTGTACTTAGTTTTTCACAGGGGTCCTGTGACGACTTTCAGTGTCACATGACTGCAAATTTACACGGACTCTAGACACTGTATTGTGTATATTAATTACAATATATCTTTTCAATAGCAGGCATTTCGCCCATGTCATAGCTGGGAAACACGTTCACCCAAAGCCATAAATAGGGATTGTGAAAATTGTTCTTGCAATCTATGCAATCACACACACACACACACACACACACACGCGCGCACACACCACACACACACACACACACACACACACACACACACACACACACACACACACACACGCGCGCACTCACCCAGCTTAACACTGTGACTGCTGAGTGAAGAAGTAGAAGAACTGAAACGTTGACAGCGTCAGGCAGCCAGGCCACATGTCATGATAACTATAAACCAGTAAAACCAGCTGGTTAGTTAACGTGATATTTGCAAGTCGTTTACAGAGACCAGTCTGCAAACTAATTCGGTGTAAACTCGTTTAAATGTGACTGATTTTTCCTCAGTACAACATTTACTTTATCAAGACTTGTTGTTGACCCAGAATAATCTAATGAAAAGAGAAAAGTCTGTTGTTTTAATTAGATAGCAATGCCAATAATATCAGACAATCAGGCGAAAGCTTGACTCAAAGATGAATACACTGAGATAAGACTTCTGTTTGATCACAGCCCAACCTCCAAAAACGTTGTGTTCATGAGCTACAGTACTTATAGTAAATATACTTAAAAAATGCCATAGACATGCCAGTTAAGACAGGCATGTGTTTTAGTGTCTAACACATGGATCTATAACCCATGTGCCTTACTAGATGTGCCCCATCAGCAAGTTAACATGCTCACAATGACAATGGTGACAAGACAATGTTCAGCAGGTGTGATGTTTAGCATGTTCAGACTCTTAGCTTAACATGTGCACTTATTAAAATGCTTGTTTCTTTAGCGTCATCATTGTGTGTCACACTGCAGGATGTGTGCATTTGCCAGGACACGCTGAGAGATTGTAAATTTTCTCCTGGTTAAACAAATGTGGAATTGACAAATTAATTTTAAAAAATGCTAATTAGCACTGAACTACAGCAATGTCTCATGGGAATGCCAATTTGCTAGAATTTTCTTGCCTTTGTGTAGTTTCTTGTATATCCTCTTGTCAGTGTGAATGCCTAAAAATATCATAAATACATTCATTCATTAATCAGATTACACTGATTAAGACTTAATTAATACAATCTTTAGTGTATTGCCCACAAGTTAATGTGACAAAAATAACTTCAGCTGACTCTGCTGTGAGTCTTCGGCCCTAAGTTTCACACAGGTGAGATTATCATGTGTATGTGTTATTTTTGTCACTGCTATGAGTAATTAGGGTGAGTGACTATTTTACAAGATGGCCACACAGCAGTTTCTTCCATAAGACTGAACAATATTAAACTGCCGCTATCGTTTATATAGTATATAGTAATATTGTTTGGCAAACTGCAGGTTTTATTTTTCTAGATTTCTGAGCAAAGATAAAAAAGAGAGAGGGGGGGGAGTGCAATTACAGCCTAGTAAAGGCATTGCTTCAGAAGAAGAAATATTCAAAGTAATGACTGTCTTTTCACTGATAAACAGAAAAATGTAGAATCACAGGTTGGACCTGAAAAGAGGTGAATGAACCCCTACCCACCGGTCACCACGCCCAAAGTGATGGAGAGATCGCACAGATGAGCGAGGGGGGTGATCTCTCAGCGGCATTCTTACCTTTCAGCACACACGAGGCCCATCCCACTTTGGCAGCTATATAACCAAGAAGACCAAAGTGTCTCTCTCAGCAGCAGATCAACTCCAGTTGTCCCACCTGGTTCAGATCCAGACCCTTCAACATGTCTTTGAGCAACAGGAGCTTCAGGCAGAAAACCATGAGTGTCTACGGTGGAGCAGGAGGTTATGGCACCTGTATCTCCTCATCCCAGAAGAGCTATGTGACACCAAGCGTGAACCTTGCTGATGGTCTTGACCTCCATGTTGGGGCCAACGAGAAGGCCACCATGCAGAACCTCAATGACCGTCTGGCTGCCTACCTGGAGAAGGTGCGCACCCTGGAGAAGGAGAACGAACGCCTGGAGAAGCTGATCAAAGACTGGTACCAGAGCAGAACCGTGGTGTCCTTTGACCACTCTGCGTACTTTGCCACCATTGAGGACCTGAGGGAAAAGGTAAGAGGACGGAGACAGATGGGGGTGTGTATGACTGTTTTCTGTCTTCATTTTCATATCTTTCTGATGTTAAAGTTCAATGCGACTCTGACAGGAGGGGTTGATATCTGTTGGTATGTGGGGGTATAACAACTTGAGTTATGGGACCAGGAAACTCATTCATCATTGTTGAAGACTAAGACTCTAGTTTTTACATTCACTCCAACTGTCCGGCACATCCTGCTGATGGCTTTAAATGTCACAGTGTTAATTACACACAGACACAGCACAGATGTAGAGTTGATCTTGACTGTGACTGTGAAACATGCATTTCTAATGTGATCTGTTGCTTTCTTCGAATCAAATTTGAATTATCCAAAAAATATATATTGATTATATTTTTTCAAATATTGTTATCTGAAATATAAGCTTGATTGTTTTCTAACTTGTTCCCGTGTGTGTTTTTCCCCTCTTAGATTCGTGTTGCCTCCAAGCTCAATGCCAAAACTATCCTGGACATTGACAACGCAAAACTGGCTGCTGATGATTTTAAAGTGAAGTGAGTCTGCGTGTTTCTCACGCTACACCATTCAAATGTGTCTTACTGACAGCTCCTGATCCTCCTCCTCTTGTCATCCTGTGTGGAACTCACTCAGGTATGAGAACGAGCTGGCCGTGAGAATGACCGTGGAGGCTGACATTGCTGGAATGAAGAGGTTGATGGATGAGCTCAATCTATCCAAGATGGATCTGGAGAATAATTACGAGTCCCTGAGGGATGAGCTTATTGTGCTCAAGAAGAACCACGAAGAGGTGAGTTTAAAGAGAGAGCAAACACATGATTGCACATCTGTCTCCACGTTGCTATGCAGAGGCCAACACCTGTGTAAGCACGTAACCTCAGATTATTTCACCATACTGATGGCATTCAACATCCTCCATCTCTTTTGTAATGTCTATTCTCTGCAGCTCTAAGCTGTCACGATTTTTCAATTCAATCTATTGTGGCCTGAGCTGTTCATAATTCACACTCCTGACCCCTGCTTTACCCCTGATGATACAGAGGAAATGCTGTGTTAGGTTAATGCTTTTATAAACAGCTCTGCCACCTTCTCCTTTCCCCTGTGCTGCCCCTCTTCTCTCTGCACACTTCCATGTATTCTTCTCTTTCTCCATTACCTCACTGCTTCTGTTTGTCCAACACCCACACCCACCACACACACAAACATACATGCACATCAAAGAGTCCACAACACACATGGTTATAATACCCCATAGCAGGTAGATTATTTTGAGTCTTTGTGAACTGAAATATTGCCCTTTGACCCCTGCAGGAGTTGGCTCTACTGAGGGCTCACATGGGCGGCCAGGTCAATGTGGACGTCGACGCTTCTCCCTCTCTAGATCTGAACGAGGCCATGACAGAGATCAGGCAACACTACGAGGGCGTGATCGCCAACAACCGCAAGGAGCTTGAGTTGTGGTATCAAAACAAGGTGAGAAGTGAAGCTGTTATTATTATCAATTCCTTTAAGTCACTTTTGAGGAGTAAACCCGGAGTAATACATATTGCGATGCTGTATTTCAGATTACAGCAGCGGAGCAGGAAGTGCACACGCAAACTGAGATTCTGGTCACGACACAAAGAGAGGTTCAAGAGCTGAAGAACATTCTCAAAAGGCTCGAGATTGAGTTGCAGTCCACTTTGAGCATGGTAACACACACTGGAATTGATGCCGTTTTTCCTTAAATTACTGTTAGTAGTGTGTTAGCTTCACAGTTAAAATAAAGACATGCCTAAACCTCAAAATGCTGCAACATGTTGCAGCTTTAAGGGGTAGATTACAGTAGGAATTTACAAAAAGGTTACAGTATGTTAAGTCCTGTTGGGCAGATTGTGTTACCTGTAAATTTTATTACAATCTGTAGTTACATTTTAGTTAGTTCTATTGACTGTGTGAAGAAGTGCGTGGTATTGTCACTACTAGATGGTGTGCAATGTGTCCTGAGAAAAGTTAGCTTTATAATATGAGTTTAATGTTGTAAAATAACTTTAATTAACTAGAACATGGTGTTTTTTTTCATCCTAACCAAACGCTGAATGTAAATACAGGTGAATAGCCAGCAGGGTAATGACCAGTCCCACTGGTCACAGGTGGTAAACTCCTCCACTCCTTCTGCTTGCTGACTGTCTATTCAACTTTCTCCTGCAACCCAAACAGAAAGCATCTCTGGAGGGGACTCTGAGAGAGACTCAGGAACGCTATTCCACACAGCTAGCAAACCTCCAGAATATGGTCACAAGCCTGGAGGCTCAGCTGTCCGAGATTCACAAGAATATCACCTACAACAAGCAGGAGTATGACATGCTGCTGGATCTCAAGACCAGACTGGAACTGGAGATTGCAGAGTACAGGAGACTGCTGGATGGGGAGGATGAAAGGTGAGACCCAGTGACGGGAAAGAGGCGATGAAGAAAAAATAGAAGATATGATGAGAAAATAATGAGTCTGAGGAGGAAAGATTAGAGACAGCAAAAAATAAATCTAAGTTAAACTTGTTTACAATATAAAATGAGAAAAACTAATGATTTCTTTCTCCCTCCCTCATCCCCACACACCCTCCATAGCAGCTCAAAACAAGGTAAACAAGCTTTTTTCACATCATTCATGTTTTTTTCTAAATTACATTATAGTTTTTCTCATCTTTACTTTCTCTATTCTTTTCCCCAGTGGTCACAAAGGTCATCACAGTGGTGGAGACAGTTGTGGATGGAAAGGTGGTGGAGAGCAGCAAGACTGTGGATGTAGAAACTGAGTGACGAACTGGAAGCATTCACAACCAATAAACAACACATCATGCAGTTGAATAAAAGTTTCATGTGTTGTGTCTACATGAATGTAAGATGAACAGATGTTCCTTTTCACCTCATAGAAAACTCTTGTGTTTTCTATCAACACGTGACATAAACTGTCAATTATGCACCTTTAAGGTGAATTTAGGCTTTTTGTCCATCATGGTTTTTGTTGTATGTTCAATCTCCAACAAGACAGCATCATTACAAACCAGCGACAAGCTAAACATAAAATACAACATAAAATATTTAGCTGGTAAAGACCAAGAGCTAATACAGAAGTGTCAAAAACTGCAGTTTCTGGAGTAACCGTTTAAGGCTATTTTCCCCTTACGTAACAACTTAAAGGGGCTGATTTTTATTTTTATTTTTTTTAAATAAATCACCAACATGCAATGTTGGGTGTGGGAGGGTTCAGGGTGGACAGGTCAGTCAAACAAAGTGAGACAGAATCACCAGGCAGTACCTGGAGAGACTATTCAAGCAGAGGGAGACGCACACTTACTAACAGCTGACCCAAGCTTGCTAGAGTTAGCTGATCATCCAAATATAAAACCAAGAAAAGCAAAATGTTGATAGCCACAATTCTAAACTTAAGGCTTTTAAACAAATCAGATGATTTGATTTTGTGGCTTTTTAAAAAAACTTTCTTTATTCTATGTTGAAGACCAAAATAAAAAAATGTACATGATGCGACCACCACTAAGTCTTAATATTCTTTAATATTCCTTTACCCTTGGTTAACTTTTCCCTCCAAAATACCCCAAAATTCAACCAGTAAGAGCTCAGAAACTGTAACTGTAACTGAACAGCCTTTGATAAGTCTCTCCTGAAGCCAAGCACAGAGAGAAAAACACTGTCATAACAGCCTCTGAACAACGAGCCTGTAGACAGCTGCTGAACCTGTTCTAAACAAAATCTCAACTCCAACTCTACCAAGCTTGATTATAGCCTCAGAAACAAAACTGCAGCTTTTAATAATAGGTACTGCCTGATCCAGGTACACTGCGATGGGTTAATGATTGGTTTACAGTAAAGAGATTCAATGATAATGATAATGTTGTTTGCTTGCATGCTTTAACAACCTTTCCTCTTCAGAATTCACCTTCCCGTGGACGTGCTAAGATGTGTTTTTCTGGCAATTTGTCTCAGTGGCCAACTGTTGCCCAACAACAAAACCGTTTTCCCCAGAGGCCTCCGTTTTAAAGACTCATTTATAAAACTGATCAATGGGCTTGTCAATACGATTGCATTTTTAATGGTCTTTCTAAAAGCTATAGAAGCACAATCTGTTGTCTAATTCCTAAATTACAGACTTTCTCTGCACCCTGGTGGCGAAATGTTGGTCTGTCAGAATCCACAGGGTGAACATTTTGCTCACATCACATACTGTATGGTAGGAGTGGGAACATTTATACATTATAATGAACAAGTAAAATATAGGCTATATGCAGACTCAAAGGTGTCTCCAAATGGTTTCAAATCACCATGTGCTGCACAGGTTTAGAGCTTTTCAACTTCACTGCTTTCTTTCTGAAGACTATAAAGTATCTTGTTCCCATGTATCATAATGGAAATTTAGAAAAAAGGCACAGCCTGTGAGTAATAATTACTTTTGGATTTTCTAGCCAGCAAGCTGGCCTCGGGCTGCAACTCTATATTTACAGCTTAGTGCTTCGGCACTTCAACTGAAGTACCAGGCAGTGAATATAGTTATTCTGATTTAATTGTGCGCAAATTTTACATGTGCACCTGTCAAAATAATAATACCCCAGACTTTGCAAATATCCTAAAATATCTTATGAAATAAGTAATTTCAAAATGTCTTCTTGGTTAATGAGTAACTGCAACTGTCACTATCGTGACATTATTTGGAATTAAGCAGACACAGATAAGACAAGATTGAAGTCAGCAAAATGAGAAGCTTTTATTGCATTCACTTTTGTGTTTAAGTAAGTAGTAGTGGTTCAGATGTTGAGAGCGCCACGACGGAATGTGTTGTATTTGCTGCTTGAGATGATTTTTACTTAGCAGTGGTGGAGGAGGACACCACCTTGCCGTCCTTTATTTCCTCGGTGATAATGACCACGTTTTTATTGATGGTGCTGCTGCTGCTGCTGCTGGATGAACCAGTGCTGTGGAAGTGGCAAAAAGTAAAGAGGTGGCATTAAAATCATTTTAAGATTTGAATTTACAGAGCTAGCTTGTGGTGAGAGGGCAGAATTGCTCTTTCTTCCTTTTTCTTACCTGCCCTCTCCATCCAGCAGCCTCCTATATTCCGCAATCTCCATTTCCAGCCGTGTTTTGATGTCGAGGAGCATCTTGTATTCTTGGCTCTGCCGCTCAATGTCTGCACGCAGCTGCATCAGTTGCCCCTCCAGGCTCGTCACTTGCATCTGGAGGCCTTGGAGTTTCATGGCGTACCGTGCCTCTGTTTCAGCTAGAGTGTTTTCCAGGCCTGCTTTCTATTGAGGAAAGGAAGAGGCAAAGAAAGAGTGAATACTCTGGAGGTGGGATTGGTAAATGAGGTAAAGTAAAGAAGGGTAAGGCCGAATGGTTTTGGTTTACCATGCTTAACTGCGACTGTAATTCAATCTCCAGGCCCTGCAGCGTGCGACGGAGTTCAGTGATTTCTGTTTTGGACGTTTGCAGACTTTCTGTGCTGGCTGCCACTTCTTTGCCCAGCTCCTCTGACTGCAACAGACACGAGATCAAATGCAAGTGTCAGGTACCACTACATACCTTCAAACAACAGTCTGTGTAGTGAAAACCAGTACCAAGCTCCTCTCCAGTCGTACCTTTTGATCAAACCAACTTTGAAGTTCTTTCTGTTTTTTGGCAGTCATAGCTTCATATTGGTCACGGATCTCAGCCATAACACTGTTCAGGTCTTGCTGCGGCGCTGCGTCCACCTCCACATTGATCTGACCACTCATTTGGTTCCTCATTGCTGCCATTTCCTGATGAGCAAATGGTTTAAGAAGGTTGTTTTGATCGAGGTGGTTCTTTTGTTCATTTGAGCAAATTAATTTAAACTTTCACTCTCATAACTGTTCAGTGTTTGCTACTGACCTCCTCATGGTTCTTCTTAAGGAAGATGAGCTCCTCCTTGAGTCCTTCTATCTGCATCTCCAGGTCAGATCTGCACAGCGTCAGCTGATCCAATAGTCTCTTTAGCTCAGCAATATCTGCCTCCACTGATGTACGCATAGTAAGCTCATTCTCATACCTGTAAGGCCGCAGGAGATCAGACAGTGTTAATGGCGGAGTAATTTTTAAAAAAATCACCAAGTTCAACAACTTTTAGTCACTTACTTGGTTCTGAAGTCATCTGCTGCCAGTTTTGCATTCTCAACGGCCAGAAAGATGCTTCCATTGACAGAAATGGCATCCTGGATCTGTGTGATGATGAAATATCAAATAACTACTACATATCTTCCATCAAACTTTCTGGAGCTGCTAAAAGAACATTAAAAGTTTTTAAAAAAGTGTTTACTGATTCCCATTTGGAGATAGTTCCAAAGCAAATCTTTAAATGTATGCATGCATTACATAATAAATTGCAACATGGTATCTCATTCAGTCTCACTACTCATTTGGCATACCTTTCCTCGCAGGTCAGCTATGGTGGCCTCGTAACCTGAGTAGTCGCGGGCAGAAGGTGAGGTCTTGTTTTCCAAGAACTGCCTAATCTTGAGCTCAAGCTCAGCGTTGGCCTTCTCAAGCTTGCGCACCTTCTCCAAATAGGAGGCCAGACGGTCATTCAGGTTCTGCATGGTGGCCTTCTCATTGGCCCCAACATTGACATCCGCTCCACCTGCACCAAAGCCTCCACCGAAGCCTGCTCCACCACCGAAGCCTGAGCCACCACCGAAGCCTGAGCCACCACCGAAGCCTGAGCCACCACTATAGCCTGCGCCACCACCTCCCATGCTAAAACCATATCCACCACCACCACCACGACCAGAAACTGAAATTTTTGATCCACTTCCACCTGCACCAGCATGCACACTTCTAGCATACATCCTTTGCACACTGCCTCCACCTCCGCTTAAGCCTCCAGCACCAAAGCGCGCAGATGAACCGCTCATGGATGTTGACATGGACTGCATTGTGATGGTTGCTCAGGTAGACTGGCTGCCTAAAAGAGACGAGATGGCTGAGATGCACAGCTCTGCTTCTGGCCCCTTTTTATCCTGCAAAAAGCTGTTGCTGTCTCCAGTGTGGGTGGTGTCATGCAGGCCCAAAGGGAGGAGCATTACCTAAAATGGGTGTTTGGGTTGTTCGTGTCACACACAGATTCACTTTGTGCAACAATCGAAAGGAGAAAGTGGGATTAAACTTTAAACTATATTTGTAAGGCATCCAAACTTCACGACTACCTGCAAACCTGATACTAAACATGACAGCTTCATCATTCTATTCAACACTATTGCCATATGCAATATTAATGTGCATAATGTGCCTTTATCGTTTTTTTCTGGATAATGATGTGCAAATTGTACAACAGCCACATCCATCACCACTTGCCTTAAGTTAGTTATTCAGTCAAATCTGGAAGTTTTTAAATGTTGTGTGTTCTGTCAGGTGGTGTGACTTTATTGTTTTTGTACCATAATTCTTTAACAAAACAGCCATACCATGCAAGCCACACCTGTTTAGTTCCCAAGGTAAAGAGCACTGCAAACGAATGCATTCAAGTTTTTTTTCACTTGACTCTCAGCCAGCGCACTCATTCTCACACGCCTGTCTTTTTTCTCAGTGTTGCCTTTTTAAAAAAAAGCATCTTTTATGTATTTGTTCATTTTGCCCTGCAATAGCCTGCAGCTTTGCCAGGTAGAGGTATTATAGATGTCAAACAAGACTTAGCATTAGTCAAGATTTGGCACTGCAGTGCTGGAAAGCGCACCATAGATGTGCCTGCATGTTATTTAATTTTCTTGGCATCATACGTTGACATGTGCATGATGCCCAAATAAGAACAAGTTCTTGCTTGTCTGCTTCTTTCCATCCCTCCACTGCAATTTTAAGTCTTTTACAATACCCCAGGGGATTTTTCTCAACGGTTCTACATCAACCTTCTGGAAAGGTTAGAAAGGAAAATATTTTATATTTAAACTTTTCTCGACTGTTTATTATTAATTTTTTAATATAGAACATTATTCTAACAACACATTTATTATATTTCTAGCAAGCAAAAAGTCTTTCTTTTCTTTTTTTTGCCTCAGACCACCAAATGACAATTGCAGACCTTGCACGCACGCGCGCACACACACACACACACACACACACACACACACACACACACACACACACACACACACACACACTCTCTATCACA
>VUQK01035899.1:0-12832 GCA_015106715.1 Bujurquina vittata | reverse complement strand
GTTACCAGGTGCAGTAGAGCAGCCCAGTAGAGTTGGTGACATGCTGCTCCATAGTGAGCAGGAAGTGGATTTTTTTTCTTGTTTAGTATAAAATGAGTCACCTTTAGGCTCAGGAGCTGCACCTCATCTCTGAAACCATTTTGGATATTTAGGAGCAGAACGAAGGAGACAGGAAAAGGAGAGGGTGGCTTGACATGATGTCTTAAAATAAATGAGTGAAAACTTTTACTTTAAGGGTTAGGTGATGCTGTAAACAGAGTTGACAGCATACAACATGTACTGTATAATGTATACATATTAGGCCTGGGTGTTAAACCAATAACAATATATATGTCACGACAGACGTGATCAATATAGCATTTTTATGCTTTTCTCCGAGTATTTATGCATCTGTCAGGTTTCTCATATGTGTCCCCCCCAATAGTAAAGTCATTCCTACGCCCTTGGGCATACGACAAGAGTTCCTGGCAGTTTTCTTCCACACAGTTTAGCCCATAGTTTAATTCAAAGTCAGAGCAGAACGTCACATAGGCTCAAATAGTGTCTCAGTGTCTTGTACATGCTAATAATCAACTAAAACGTCTCGATTAACACATTTCTGCACAGTTTTTCTTCCATAGATTTGTAGTTCTCTAATGTTTGATCCACAATCATTCTGTAGTCATGACTACTCTGATTCTGATGTCTCAGGCTTTATGGTCCATCCATTAATGTAGGTGTCTGCTGTTGTCTATATTTTGTTGATGTCCACACCTTTCACATTGTTCTGAATGCAGATATTTGACAGATGTAGTTCAATCTGAAATGTTTTCACATTTATTCTGTAAAATGGACACACTTTAAAAAATATATCACTATTCTCAAAGCTTGAGTCATTTAAAAAAGGTGAAAAACAGCAAGCAGTACCTGAGTCTGGTAGAAACAGCGCTGTCCATAACACTTTGTGAGGATCAAATAGATTTCAAAGAATTTACAGACTTGAGCTAACTCTCTGTAACAGCGCTCTGTTACAACTGTTGGTGTATATGGATTATATTAATTCAGTTATGCACATGTGTATAGGTATTGGAGTGTGTATACATGTGTGTCTGTATGTATATTTTGTTTTAAATTATTGTTACTTTCTCTACATAGAACGCAGGGACCTGAGGACAGAAAGTTTGCATATTACTTCAGTGTACTGCATAGTCTGTTTTTCTGTTTAAACCACAGCAGCAAACAGCATCATCCTGGCGTAGCAGATTTAATGTTTTTGTGTCTCCACAGCTGAAGACTTTTTTATCTTTCAGTAAGATTTGGTACTACAGCACCCAGGCCTGGGGCGTACCGTCCTCCCAACATGAACATTCATTCAGGCAGGCAGGCACTTACTCATCATACATTAGTAACACCTGTGAGAAAGATTCTGCCTATTTATAGATGTGGTATTATTTTATAGCCACAATACCAACAGGTCCTCCAACACACTTTTTTTTTTTAATGCTATATGATAGATGCATATTAACTTAAAAGCTGTAATACACAAGAATCAAACAAGACACTGTTGTGTTCATGGTTGTAACTGTAGTCACAACAGAAACTTGGAAGCAGTAGTAGAAGTTCATCGTTTCAAAACTGAACAGCTTCTTCCTTGTTCACAGTAGATGGATCCACATATTTGATTTTGTACAGATATTTATGCCAAATGCCCTTTCTGACTCCTCCAGTGGTCTGTGTCTCCTCCTAGAGTCAAACCCAAGATTTCTGGTGTGTTAGGTGAATGTTTTAACAACTGAAATCAAAAGATGCTAAAAAGAGAACTTTAAAATGTTACAAACTAAATAAAAGTATCAGTTTTTGTTTGACAACTGCTTTTATATTGTTAAATTATTCTATGATTACTGTGCATTTCAACCTCATAATTATTAGTGTTTTCCTTTTTATGCTGTTTCAATAATAATTACAAGAATTGTCACCTTTCACCTTGACTTAAATAAATAAAAAAAGATTAAACTAAGGTTAATTATCGAATTCCACAGAGTTCTGTGCTGGGATCAGCTCTATTTAGATTATACATGCCTCCCTTAGGCAGCGTTATTATATAGCTAGATGACGCACATCAATTAGTAAAACTATGGAATGCCTTAAAGACATAAAGACCTGGATGACTTCTAATTTCCTACTTCTAAATTCAGAAAGCTTAGAAACATTGTGTTGAACCAGATACTTACTCTGGATGGCATTACCTTGGCCTTAATGTGGCAGCCAGAGTACTGACAGGAACTAGAAAGAGAGAGCATATTTTTCCCCTATTGGCTTCTCTTCATTGGCTCCCTGTTAAATCTAGAATAGAATTTAAAATCCTTCTCCTCACTTACAAGGTCTTGAATAATCAGGCCCCATCTTATGATCAAGTTTTCTCTCTGTTATTGTAGGGTTGCTATATAAACAGAATTTAATGTTTGTTTGTTTTTTGAAAAAGGAGTACTGACATCAGGATAAAATCTCGGCTATTTAGAACAGATTTGATGAAATGTGGAAATTCTGATGAGATAATCTATAAAATATCAGCAAATCTTTGATAAATCATTTGTTTTACTTACATCATATAAATGATAGAAACAAACAAAAGCTCAGATCCAGCATTTAGGGTTAATGATAGGATCCATGTAAAAATAACTATGAAAATATGTGTGACAGCAAGCAAAATAGTGTAAACTGGAAAATCAAACATTTTATTTGATGCCGCAGCTCTCCACTTTCTCTTCCTCCTGCTCCTTCTTTTGAAAGGATCCATCATGCTGCCTCACCCATCTCAGTTTGACGTCTCCACTCAGGCCCTGCTCCATCACTCTCTGACTGAACTGTGAAACACAAACAGTCTTCAATAGTCGTCAATACAACTTTACTCACACACAATTTTACTTGCAAGGGAAGCCATCCTCTGCGTCCCTCAGGACACACGGCAGGGATCTTCCCCGAGCCGCTGCCTCCTGCAGCCTTTATTCACACATGTGTACAATAAAAATCACTTGAGGCTGTAAACCTCCGGTTACAACATACAGTCAGCAACATTCCTATCATTTACCATATATGGATGTGTGCTTACGTGCATGCGCATGGCATACGTGGCTTGCATGTGTGTGCTTTCATGTGCCGACTTCGTTTGCATATGCATATGAGGTTGGGCGTAGATGTCCTTTGTTGAAACTATGAGGAGGAATTTCTGTGTGTGTTTGTGTGTGTGTGTGTGTGTGTAGGTGTGGCTGGGACAGCCTGTTATAAGGATTATAGTCTTCCCGTCATAAATACCAGAGTCAAATAAAGTAAACAAACAGAATTATATACAAAACAACTCATACAAATAGAAGATATGATAACTCATGGGAAACCAAACTAAAGGTTCATACAATAATTCCAACAGTTACATTCTCTGTGATTCAGAAAACAGCAGTTTGAATGAATTTTACAAACACACACAGAGAGATAGAGAGAGTGTCTTAAATGTTCGAAAGAAAAACACGGTAACTGTGGCAGCATAACTAACAAACAGTTTGTGGTCACCTGACATACCGCGAGCTGTGAGTTTTATCAGGAAGTAAAACCTGATGAAACCTTGAAACCTGATCTTATGAGAATAGATGTACACTTACCCCACTACCCTATTTACCTGTTCATAATAGGTAAACATTGTTTGAAAATTATGTAATTACCTTTTCCAAGATGCCTTCATTCAGCTCTTCCATGTCCACAGAGGTGTCATTTTTCTTCAGCTCCACCTTCAGCACCATCTTCTTCTTGAGCGCTGGTTTTATGGAAAAGAACAGAAAGAACTGCTGTGATGTCCTTTTAGAAAGTAAAGATAATATGAAAATATATATATAATAATGCACATGTAATGTACAATAATGTATATATTAATAAGATCAGAACTCACCAGTGTAGCAGACAAAGTACCACGGTGTCTTACAGTCATCATTGAGCCACCAACTTTTGAATGCAGCCCCACACGAGGCTGTGATTGGGGAGGATGGGTTACTGGGAGCCCAGCTGGTGAATGAATTTGCACTCCCATCTGACCACTTCCATGAGTTCCTGTAGAGGCCGATCCATGCGAAGGAACCCACCATCATCTTCTTCAACTGTTCATTCTCAGATTGGTTCCTCACACTGGCCAGGTCAGTGTGGTAGTTCCTGCAGTAGTTCTGAGCATTACTCCAGGTCTTACTCACATTCACAAAGATGAAACGTGATGAGTCTGAAAACATTTGGTCACAGGAGCATGACTGTGGGTCTGGTTTCACTACTCACAGATATTATTACAATTGGCATGTGCATTTATATATCTTCTCTCTTTAAATAAAAATATAATAACTCCAATTATTGCCTGCTTGTTTGTTTTTTTACATGAACTTTTGCGTCACATATCTTATACACATACTCTTTGTTAATGTATTAAATTAAATGTTTCTGGTCAAAAACGAAATGCAATAGCGCTTTTATATTTTGCTTGGAGTGTTCAATGAAAAACAATCAATTTACTAATTAAAGAAGATATACATTTTCAATTGAACTTATGGTTTTCATTTATGACATAATATTTAATTTCAAAAGAAAAGCACATTTAAATATCTAGTGTTTTGTTTGTCTTTTTGTAGCCACAGGTCAGGAGTTCCCACACCAATTCTCACTCCACAGAACATAGATAAATATTCTGGGACAGAATTCAGAGCATCAGAGTATGCATTAAACTCTTTCAAACCAAAAGCATGAACTCAGTCTTCCAGCATTAACCACCATGGTGTTCATTTTTTCATCATCTCAGCTCAAGCTCAATCAACAAGCTCAAATTCTTATTTAAATAATATTCATATCAATCAAGATCTAGATCATATTTAATTACCATTGTTGTAGCAGAAGAATGAATATTGACTCTTACACACTTGAACTGACCAGTTCCCATTTCCAAGCATTGCTGCACAAGCTTCATAGTAACTTGTGCTATTGGGTTCACCAACAGTCCACATCCTGAACTCATCTTCCACTTCACCGTAGTAGTCCTGGTTTTCCAGAGACCACCTCCATGAATCAGTGTCAGCTCGGAGTCCAATCCAGATTTTTTGAATCCCTTTTAGGACTGCTCTTAATTTGGCCACGTCTTCCACATTATGTACAGCAGCCAGGTCAGTATAGTGCTTCCTGCAGTATGCCTGAGCTTGAGCCCAGGACATTCCAGTTTGAACGAGGTGGTAAATGTGTGGAAGACACGCAGGTAACAAACACAGTCCTGTGGTAAAGATAATAATTAGTAGTATTTAGTAGTGAACTCACTTAGACATTTGTGGGCACACATGATCTGCAGGGTCCTTAGTTTAACTCACACTCACCAAAGGCTGCACCACTTTGTCTTCTTCTTTGATTAAAACAAAGAAAACAAACGTGAGGTGGAAATAAATATTTCATACTGACCTGATATGATTATCATCATAACTGTAGTGTCTTTCATGATGTACTGTTGGACAGCAAACTTTGCCCTTGAATTGATGATTAACAGCATGTTAATGTTATTTTCTGTGTTGGCAGAAGTTCCATTTTGCATACACTGTTACAAGTAAAATAGTAGTTGAGTAAAAGTAGCACAGTAGTCGAGCCCCTCCCTGAGACTGGTTCTGCTGGAGGTTTCTTCCTGTTAAAGGGGAGTCTTTCCTTCCCAAGTGCTTGCTAATAGGGGGTCTTTTTGACTGTTGAGATGATCATAAATATTAAAAATCTTTTTTTATTTCCCTTTTTCTTTAATACATTCTCTCATTTGCTTGAACAGTGTTAATGTAAAATAGCTAAATCTTGTTTAAAGCATTACTGTATGCTGCTATTACATGTTATTAAATAAATGTTATTACTCTCCATTAGCTAATGTGTTAATGATTCATGCAATTTCTATGTCATATTAACCGTAGTTTAATGTGAATGTAGAGTATAGTGAGTTTGGTATGTGTAAGAAAGCAGGAGTTTTTAAAAAGTATTATGAAGAGCATCTTTTTAAAAAATTCCTCTGCAGTTTGTATAGAGTTCTTCACAACACTCAATTCAACATTTATTTATTTTTGTGTGTGTATATCAAATCACAGGTGAATGAAAAGAAGCATCGCAGCATAACTAAGGGATGGTTAAGGGTCACCTCTATCAAAAAGGAAAGTTTTAACCCTAATCTTAAAAATAGAGAGGGTGTCTGTCTCCTGAATCCGAACAGAGAGCTGGTTCCACAGAAGAGGGGCCCGAAAGCTGAAGGCTCCCAGGAGTATCCTAGTATAGGAACCACAAGTAAGCCAGCAGTCTGAGAGTGAAGTGCTCTATTGGGGTGATATTCCAGAGTGGTTTGTTTGTTTGTTTGTTTTGTGACTGTTGGGGGGGCTGGTCCAAGATTTCTTTGGTAAAGGTGGAAAAGCAGGTGAGTAAGTCAATATTAATTGAAATAAATATTAGCTAACCACACCAACATAATGTGTATTCTGTCAAGAACCTCAACACTGATTAATTAGCTAATCATGAGTCCCTCATTAACGTGTTCAGGGATCGGTCTACAGGCTTCTTGAAGGACATTATTTGAATGTTGGCTGCCTTTTTTTCCATGATGATCCCACACTGCTTCAATAATGTTGAGGCCAATCCATGGCTGATAGTGTTTTTCTATTCAGGCATGCTTTTTTGCAGTGTTTGGGATCATTGTCATGCTGAAAAATGAAATGGTTGCCAATAAGATGGTGGATCAAAATCTGATTGTACCTTTCTACATCCATAACCCTTTCTCCCCATTTCCCTTCCTTAAGAATGACTTCTTGACAGCCACCCTTCTACTGAGACCATGTTTGATGAAACTTCAGCAAACAGAAGATGGATCAACTGAAAGGTCAGATGCATATCTTAGTTCTTTGCTGAATCCTCTTAAGAATATGACTTTCAGATGCTGTCCATCTGCTGTTTTTTATATCCTCAGTTTTTTAAGGACAATCTATGCACCGTGCCAAGATGTGCTACGTTATCTACCTATAGCTCTTTGCAAATCAATTCTTTAGTGAAAAAGTCATATTTACCTGTATTTACATAACAAATTATATGTTTATGCTATTGGCTTGATTCAGTATGTAGTGGCTTAACTAAGAAACATACAAAAAAAGATTTCTTTGAAAACAGTCAGATACAATGACTGAGTGAGAATGAGTGAAAAAGCAAAGTGTCCAAAGAAAAACTTTGAAAGACCTTCAGAAATCTCGGAGAACTATTTCTCAAGACCACTTTAAAAGATTACAAGAAAGTCTGGCTCCTTATAAAAACATTAAATGTGGCTTTATTTTGCAAATGTGTTGTGTACATCGCTTTACATGAACATTATCATTATGGCAATAATACTTAAAACTCATAAATATCCCACTCTCATTCCCAGTTATCTTCTCATATCTCTCATTAATTAAGACACAAACATCATCAGTACTAACCAAATGGATTGAAATACTGCACTCAACACAGGCCATCATTAACCCCACCAGGTCACCAGAGCCTATACACGTACATTTTACTCCACAAAATGTGCTAATTTTTTCCAATTAGCACACATTTTAACTCTCTGGATTCAATGGTAACAACATTTTATTGAAACAAACAAAAAAAATCCTTAGAGGACTTTATGCACCAGACTTTTACAGCTCCTTTTGTACCAACAGCTCAAATCAGTCTCATCATCAGTTCTAGAAGAAGAAATTTTCAAGCTCAAGGCACCAAATAAAAATATAAAGATATAAAGACTTAACAAACAGACCAGACAACATCCTTCTCCATTTGAAAATGGCAGGAAGATAATGATTCTTGATAAAAAAAAAAAATCTGGAGAAACACATTCTCCATGAAAAATAAAAAATAGCCATCAACTCATAGAGAATGATATTAATCATAGAGCACATATTATAGTTATAAACTGTTGAGTTTATCAGGAACAAACTATTCACTGTGCCCCCTTGACTTGTTAGATTAATTAGATGAACAAAGTCAACAATAAATAATGTGAAATTTGAACTTCTGGCTTCCACTTTACTTGTTAATTGACCTATCAGCAGCTATACCCTCCAACCATATAACGATGATAAACTACTGTATGGAGGTGCTAATAACTGAAGACCATCGTCCTACACTTTAAAAACAGAAGAATGCACTTTAAAGACAGCACTCCACTGGACTTCCTTTGTAAAGGTCTACAACAATCTTCTAATTGCCTCTGATGCAGGAAATTGCTCTGTAATCACATTGCTTTACTTCAGGGCTGCCTTTGATACCATTAACCATAATATTTTACCAAAGGTTTTGCTTAGTATTTCTGGCTCAATACGGAGTACTAGACTAGATTTTCCTCCCATTTATCTGGAAGGGCATTCTCTGTTAAGGCAAGCAAGTTCTCTAATTACACTGCTTCTCTAACCTGTGGGGTTCCTCAAGGTTCAATCATGGGTCTGTGATTATTTTACTTTCACGTCCTTTCTTTAGCTGGAATCATTCAATCTTTTTCTGGTATTTCTGATCATTTCTATGCCAGCAACATTTAGCTGTACAAGTCTTTCAAGCTTCACCAACTGGATAGGCTGTCCACCCAAGCTGACTGGATTAGTGACTGGCTCCCCAATAATTGCCTTATTTTAAATGCCAACAAGACTGAAGCCATGATTATAGCTCCTTCTGATAGACATTCAATTATCAGTCAAGTTATTGCTTCCTTCTAGTCATCTGTGAAGACCAGAGTTTGTAATCTTGATGTAATATTTGATACCTCTCTGGACTTTGATTCACGTAATGCACGTTTTTGTACCGTAATTGACCTGTCTCGTGTTTTTTTTAAATTATCCCCTCCTTTACCATCATGTTATCTCTATGCTGTAAGTCAACAATTTCTGTCACAACAAAAGACAAATAAATATTTTGTGTGCTATTACATTTGCGCTTACCTGAAATAAATTTCAAATCGCTGATAGCCAGATGAAGCAAATGCTTCAAAGTCTCTTTCAATCTGCGTAGTTTGTCTGTTCTGATTTCATTGAGTGCCTGTCTGATTACTACAGTCCAAAGTCAGTCTTCTTTTTGTGTCTGTGACTATATAACCACAAAACTGCTGTAGGTTCTAGTAATATGTCACAGCACATATGTCAGAGTGAAGGTCATCCATATTTGTTTACCAAACCAGGAGGATATTTGAATATTTAAATTAATGTGTCAATAAAACGTTAAATGTTATATGACATATCGTGGTTATTGGGGGTTAACATTCAGGAACCTGAACAAATCTATTTAGTGTTTTAATATGAATATTGGATAAATATTTTATGAAAATAATAATTCATATTGTTTAAGGACTGTTAAATCTTCAGAAGCTCATAAAATTATTATTTAAAAAATTATTATTATTTTAAATATTATTTTAGGGCAAGAGGGTTGTATAGATACATCACATGAGCTTTTTCCAAGTAATTTATGCTAGCTGTGCAATGCAATGCAACTGTTGAGACAAACTTATTGAAATACTATATAAATGGAAAGAGAGCCTTTTTGACTTCCGTGCATCTAGTCCATGCATTCATACTCAGTCAGATCAGATCAGGAGGTTTTGTATTTGTCCTATTTTTTCAGATTGTTTCTAATTTTTTCCAGTATATCAGTACATCTCCTCTGCACCTTCTCATGCCTTGTGAACAAAAGCCCAAGACATGGAAACTTGTTGGCATTTGGGCAGCAACTTTCCCCCAACCCTTTGATGCATGTGGGGTTTTGAATCTCTCTCAGTTGGGCCCCTCCCCAGAGACTCCTTACCTTAAAGAACCTACGATGGGCTTCTGCCTTAAGGAACACACTTTGGAGTACACCTAAAGCTCTCCTCCACTTAAGGCAGTTCTTTGGGCTCTTTGGGTAGTTGTTTCATGTTTCTTATTATACGGTGAGGAAGAAGCTCTAAACAGAAGCCCCTGGTACACCACCAATCTGTTCACGTTTTGAATCATTTTCCCCCACTCGTCAACACACTTAACAATGAATAAACCCCGGTTACTGACAAGTCTGTTTTGAGAAATATGACGATAGTGACACCAGCAGCCATTGTTGATTGTCTTCCAGGGGCCAGAGCAGGCAGCAGAGAAGGAAATCCGAAACTGCTGGCTAAGCATAAATGGAAATTTTATAAAATAA
The DNA here is from genome assembly GCA_015106715.1 of Bujurquina vittata. NCBI lineage: Eukaryota > Metazoa > Chordata > Actinopteri > Cichliformes > Cichlidae > Bujurquina > Bujurquina vittata. Next base: position 2,635 of record VUQK01035899.1, on the reverse strand, counting down.
TAATTGACATCAGATGTTGTTACACCCAGTTATGTCAATCGGATGTTACTGATGATAGTATTAAATTGGTGTGTAACTTTGCCACAAAGATGCTTTCTCTGTTTTGAAAATGCACATGTTTGTAGAAGCAGTCTGCATGCCTAGGTGCTTGGTTTGATAGTCACTGGAACACCTGAATTCAGTGATTTGGATGGTTGAATACTTTTTGCAACATAGTGTGGATACCGCCTTTCAGGGTTTATTTCACCCATGTGCCACAGTTTAAAAAACAAAATACAACACATGCACATAATAGCTACAATTGTATATTTGCTTTTGAAAATGTGAATTTCTGATCTCAACAGTTCTATTGTGAAAATGTCAGTTGATATCAGCAATATAGATCTTTAGGCATTTTTATTCTAAAGTTAAAGTCTGAGAAGTCAAACATAAATTATTCACGTCTAATTGAATTTGTAAGAATTTGAATGTCGTTTCAGTTTTTTTGAAGTGCAACTGTAACTTGTGAGATGTGTATTCCTTCTATCATAAATTGTTTTGAAGATGTCTTTTTCCTTGTCCCTTTCATACTGTAACTAGTCAGAACTGAACTTTACATACTCAAATTACACATTTTCAAATTATTACTGTAAATATTTTAAATTGCATATATCAGCAATGAAAATCGCACTTAATTAAGAAATTTTAGCTTTTAAAATAATTTGTTTTTTGATTGTTTATTGAACTACTTAACACTGATATATGACTCTTTCAAGCATTAAAAGGCACCTAACTTATACCAATGTTGTTACGATATGTGATTACATCGAGTGATCCATGGGGACAGGCTGAATGAACTAGAATGTCTCATTATGAGATTTACATAATATGTAACAACATGTAACAAAAAAGAGCATAAAGGGAGACAGGTGTGTGTGGCTTGACTGAGTTTTTTTTCTAATCAAATGTGACACTAGAGCAAGATTGTCTCTACTTTATCATGTGGTTTTTTTCGTGCTTTCATCCAAGTATTATCACAACCCCACAACCTTACAACCTGCTCTTCAGATCAGCTTTAAAAAAGGCTTGGAGAGGGATTATACAAATAATCTCCTCAGGGGACAAACAAATCTGGTTGACCTTGACCTGGTCATGCTCACCTGCTTTAAAAAACGACCTTTGTTTTAGTGACCAATACCTACGTAAGTGTCGGATGCTGGTCTTTCAAGGAAGGGAAGCTCAATTTCGGCCTACATCATAAAATGTGTCGGTTTATTTATACATAAATTCTACCCTCTGTTCCTTTTCAGTAAAATCTGTGACCCTGTCGTACCAACAAGGCATCTTTTCCAGGGACTTGACTAGTGTCCTCTCAAAGGCCAGCAGAGCTAGGCTGCTTAAACGGCCTTGGCCCATGCTGTTACGGGTGTAAGACTTGAGCCACTTTAAACAGGAGAAGCTCCTCTCTACACCTGCAGATGCAGCTCCAATCGTTGCCACTAATGAACAAGGCAAAGAAAATGCCGCTAACAGGATTAGGAAAGTGTCCGGTTCAACGCAGAACAGAATGAAAATTAAAAAATTCCCCCGCAGATGTTTACACCAAAAGATCGCTGATTCGCTCATTCGCTGTCAATCAAAAAGCGATTCAGCCTCAGACAGATCATCCAATCATCATGCAGAAGCTGAGCGTCCGGGCCGACCGAGGCCAGCCCACTGCCCCATAGACCCCCAGAGACGCTGAGCGTCCATGGGCGGGACAAAGGCCAGCATTTATCCAATGACTCGTCTCGTTTCGCAGTACTTTAGGCTTCGCTATCGAACTCTGTGGACGCTCAGCGTCCGCATTGTTTAAAGCACTGTGAAGCTGCAGGAATGAGTGAGAGGAAAGCCGCGTTGTTACCAGTGATAAGAAGCTGATCGTGAGCAAAAGTTGAGCGCGTTGTAGCGCATATTTAGTCAATGATATGTACACACAACAGTATATATTTGATCACTTATTTTTTGACATTTTAGGGGAAGCTGAGCTTCCCTTGCAGTCTTAGAGCAATCGCCTTTGCTACATAATAAAATGAAGCAATCTCCACATGAATAGGGCACATGAATAACGTTGAGTTTTCTCCAGCAAATTCTGAAAAAATATGTTAATATGGATTTCTCAGATCTGTTTTAGTAACTCTGGATCATTATAAAGTATACTGTTTACTGTATAAACAAAAATCACCAAATTAGTTTTCGACCAGTAAAAATGACAGAGCCTCCACTGTGTTGAACAGTTGGCTGCAGACATTCACTTTTTTCCTGACATCCACATATTGTCAGAAACTTTAACAAAAAAAAAATTACAATTATATTACAATTCATCTCTCCATTAGACCTGTTGCCTGTGATTTTTAGTCCCGTACTTGTTTATTTTAGTATACCTCTGCCTTTCCTCCTAGTTTTCTCTTCCTTAAGAACGGCTTCTTATCAGCCACTGAGACCATTACTGAGGAGGCTTTGGTGAACATTGGATGGATCAGCTGAAGGGCCAGGTGCATCTCCTGTGTCCTGTCAGGTCATTGTTAGGGCCCGAGCACGAATGTGCGAAGGCCCTATTGTAATTGCTTCGTTTTTTATTATTATTATTTTCCACAATGAATTGCTTTTTTGGGGG
>VUQK01035898.1:0-12904 GCA_015106715.1 Bujurquina vittata | reverse complement strand
CTCGAACCTGCAACCTTCCGGCTGAAAGGCAAGCGCCTACCCACTGCGCCACTGCCACTAGTTACACATTTGACTTTATTTGAGTCCTTGGGGGCAGATTATAAACAGGCCCACACTGAAGTGATGAGCTCTGCTGCTTACCTGAAGGTGGCAGTAAAGTGCCATAAGTACATGTGGCACTGCTGTTTGTTGCATTTCTTTTAGTGGGACCAGACTGAGCATGTGCGGGCAGGTTGGACTGGCTGGTTGCTCAACAGGAAGTTATTTGAAGATTTAGTGTTTGCTGAAGGCAGGACAGGCTCAGGCTGAACACGACTGAATATTTGCCCGTTTTTCAATCATGCAGAACAAATACAGCACTAACATCCAGCAGGTGCCTCTGCAGGTCTGGGGGTGTGGTCAGGGTTACATCTAGCCCTCACATGATATTTTAACGCACAAAAACATAGAAACTAGGAGATGATGTTGTTTAAATCAAGCCTCTTCCAGGTCTTCTATATGATTTCTAATTTAAAATTTCATGTAAGCTCGATAGATGTAAACCTAACTCTAACCCCACCACAAAGGCCACTGGGGACCTGGTGGATGTCAAGAGGTTAGAGGACTAAAGGCTCTGAACTGTGAAGGTTGCTTTAAAGCAGTGGTTCTCAAATCCAGGCCTCATGCCCCCTGCCCTGCAGGTTTTAGATGTCTCTGCTTCAACACACCTGAGTCAAATATAGAAGTCATTAGCAGGACTCTGGAGAACCTGCCTGCATACTGAGGAGGTAATTCAGCCATTTGATTCAGGTGTGTTGGATCAGGGACACATTTAAAACCTGCAGGACAGGGGAGCACGAGGCCTGGATTTGAGAACCACTGCTTTAAAGGTTTTATTTTTAGCTCTCTTATGTTTGAAAATGTTGTTTTTTAATGGTCCTACAGCCACACAGGAATCATTGGATAGACCTCCTTAAGCTTTGCTGGTTGGAAACGTTAAGCAGTGTAAAGCAATGTTCAGTACCTGAACCTTCTTTCTCCTCCACCACACTGGCTAAACTCTTCTTTCCGATCAGGGTGCTCTGACGGGCCATTGGTTTGGTGGTTCTGATTCGCTGACTGTACTGACGAGCCAGATGGAGGACTTTGCTCGTTGCTTTGTCCACTTCATCCACCTGGTCTGAATCCTCACTGGGCCTCTCCTTTTCTGCCTCCACCTTCAGCTGGGTGACTCGAGGCACTGGGGCCCTGAGCATGACGGCCTCTTCCCCAAACATCTTCAGAGTGTCCTTCACACTTCCTGTCCGGTTAATCCCCGGGACTTTGGTCTTGAGGGGTAGAGGGCTTGTTGATTCTTCTTTGATGGTACTGAGATCAGAAGCTCTGTTTTCTTGGGACGAGCTCTTGGTTGGGATAGAAAGGCCGGTGCTTCTGGAGATTACTGGAGCTTCTTTGGACTGATCATGCCATCCATCTTCACTCTGGGATTTTGTGATCTCTTGCTCCATCGCCTGCCATATCTTGATCATTTCAGATGAAGGTCTGAAGTCTTCATCATCAGAGAGATTATCTTGCACACTCTGAGACCTGGAGCTCTGGCTATTTGTGGAATCTTGTGGATAGGTGCTTCTTTGATCAGACTTCAAGGAGTCCAGAGAGTCACTAGAGACCATATGATCCTCAGTATTTTGGGGTAGGGTCCACATTGAAGTAGGGTCTACATTGGTGGAGGAGGTATTTGTCGGGACAGTTTTATCCTTTGGGAAACTGTTGAACCGGCTGACAGAGCTCCTGACCAGTCCAGATGGGATGTATGTGAGGCTTTCTCGACGCCGGAGGCTGAAGGCGGCATCCTGAGTTCCAGCATTTTCATAGTAACTCTTGATTTTCCCAATTAGCATCTGGTCCTGCTTGGACAGGGTGGAGTCCCGCCTTCGCCTCACACCTCGGTCATTGTCAAAGGGGCTGTCATCTCGGGGAGATAACATGGACAAATCGATCCCACCAAATGCCTCTCCAGAATCGCCAATGATGCTGTCGAATCTAGGAGGTCGGTCATCTGCTTCAACGCAGATGCTGTGACTGCTGCCACTCCTGCTGTGTAACCGAGGTGAAGGACAGCCAAGGGAGCGGTTGTCATCCTGGACCGTGCTGCCTCGTTTGATGCTGTTGGTGAAGTGCTGAGCAATGGCGCTGGCTTTGTCCAGGACAGACGATGGAAGGATGCTGGTGGGTTTGCCTTCCTCCTCATCCTCAGAGGATTCTCCACTGCTCAAGGTCTTCGAATCTGAATCAGGTGTAGCAGAGGATGCTTCGTCTGTGGGCTCTGGATCCACTTCAGGTTTCAGGTCTTCTGACTTTTGAGTAGAAATGGGGATGCTGGAAGAGGTCGGATCAGAGGAAATTTCTGGTTCTGAGATTGGTTCAGATGGCTTCTCCTGCAGCAGCTTCTCTACAGCAGGCTAGAAAAGAAAAAGAAAATGGAACCAGTGATCAAAATTTAGCGACGAGGCAACAATTATGACCACCTGCAAACAACACTGTTCCACAGACCACATAGAATAATATCTGCTTATTGACACACAGAGGAAGAAGAATTCCTGTTGTAGTTTTTGTAGTTCATATCCAGTTTGCTCTGAGCACAAGCACAACTGTTAACACTTGATTCTGAATTCTTATTTTAATAAGCAGCGCCGACTGAGTCAGTTTTTCTTAGAATTTGGAAAGAAAACTCCAGGAACAAGCTTCAGTTTTAATACCAGCCTGTGATGTACAGTACTAGTTGGGACACTAGTGTAAGTGTGCCCAGAATTTTGACTGGTACTAGAAATGCTGACTGAGAGACTGCACCGAGTAGAAGAAGCTGAGTAGACAGGAAGTGATGTCTGGACTATAAGTGAGCTTTTCTAAGCGGCCATCGTCAGTCCAACAACAATAGCTCCTTCTCGTCACATTCAGCACACTTGCTGAACAGGAAATAAAAATTCTGGATTTTCTTCTAACTTAAACTGCACGCAGCTAGAGAGGCAAAGGAGGTAAACGAATTGCTGAGGAGAGCTTGTTGGCTAAAGCTTGTTGGGAATGGAGACTTCCACACTGGTGCTTTGTGCTGCAGTACGTAACATGGACCATCCAATGCCAGGTTTCCACAGTAATACATACACATGACTCATACCTGTGCAGAACTCTACAACACAATAACTGGGAGCGAAGCTCCAAGTTGTGATGCTAAGGATAATTTTCAATTCTATAGACTAAATTAAATTTGCAAAGTAAAAAAAAAAAATCAAATATCACACAAAACACGCCCAAAAAACAAAACAACCAGCACTTCCTGACAGCCAAAGATTTGCCTAATTGTTTGTGTAAATCAGAGCAAAGCTGCAAATCTGGAGCTGCCCTCAAACCTATGAGTCAGACACCGAGTGTTATTTACCTGCTCAGGTGTCAGCTTGCTTCCACCTGGTTCCTCTTCTTCAGGAAGCCGTCCATTTTCTTTGTTAGAGCTATTTGAAGAGACGCCACCGTCCTCCGCCTCCTTCAGCAAAGAACAAACCAAACAGGAAGTCAAGTAAGTGCCGGAGGAAAAGTTTCAATATTTTTATGTGATTAAAACCAAAAACTCAGACGATATTAGTGCTGCTCGTGGAAAAGCTGCTCACTCATGTCAAAGAGTCACCTCACCCACAGCGCATTTCTATTGAGTGAACTGACCCTTTATTTAATACAGACAGAACACAGAGCAGCCATCTTCCATTTTGCAGATCAGGGATAAGCAGCAGGTTTCATTATCTGCTTCACTGCAAACACAAACCAAGTCAGTCTGAACTAAACATGCAAATAAATGCAACTAAACTGAGCGGCAACAGCAAATGTCCAGTTAATCATCAGAGAACCTGGAAACACTTGGTTATGCATTATATTCAGCCTCACAGCAGTAAAGATGGGTGAAAAGCTTCAGGCTGAATTTCCAAAGAAGCTCCCAGAAAAAACAAAGAAAAAGACCATTAAACTAAATGCAAAGAAAAAAGCCAAAAAAAACTCAAAGAGCCATTCTAATTCATAATCTGATACATTAAAGGAAGATCTTTTAGGAAGTGCTTGTTGGTTATGTTCTCCAGAGTCAGTGTGTTCAGTGCAATGACGCAGTCGATGTGAACGGCTGCAGGCGGGTCCGAAAAAAAGATTTAACGCACCAAACATTCACACGAAATTTACGCGTTCGGTGTGTAAAGGCCTCTAGGCTCACAGTTTGCTCCTGCTTCCTGCCTTTGTGCGAAGCTAGGCTAAAGCTATTGAAAGAAACTGATCATCTGAAACACTCTGACTCTCAAGGAGAAAAAACAAGAAGCTTCGTCCAAACATCTGAATGTTCCTTTAAACGCTGTCTTGTGTGGTCACTCTGCTCTTGTTTAGCGTGTTGAACCCAAACATGCAGCTTGGCTGTGTTAGTGCCACACGTGAAGCCCATGCAGCAGTTACTGAGAGCTCCAGAGCAGCATCCTTTCAAAGGTTACAGGTGCTGCAGGCGATGAGGACCAGGCTGGCACCAGAAAGCCTCACCATCCCCGTGGAGGAAAGGAAGGCCCGGATGTGCCAGCAGGAGATGGCAGCCAGCACGGAGCTGGCAAAGTCCTCTACCTGCTCATCCTCCAGTAGAGCATCATCCAACTGACCCGCCTCTTCTTCTTCTTCTTCCTCGCTGCACAACAGGTGCTCCAGTGAGTTCTTCCTGCTGCCAAGCTCCTCCTCCTCCACCTCCATGACACACTGGTGAGCCTCAGACTCACCCAGGCTGCTGGATCCCAGCGTGCTGCTGCTGACGGCGGACTGCAGCGAGCGTCTGCTGCCCAGTAGCTCCATCTCACCGTCTGAGTGCTGCAGGACGTCACACACCGTCATCCTGTTTCTGCTTCCTAAAGCTAAAGTGTTGCTCTAACAGCGGCGCTGCACCACCGAAGCCTCAGTAACCCTCACAAAACATCGCTAATAAGAACACATCAGAAAACTTCACAGAACCGTAAAAGACAGAACAGGAAACAGTTTTTAAATCCGAGGAGGAAGAGGAGGAGCAGCAGTGAGCAGATGTCTTACAGTTTGTGTTAAATGAGTTTGTGTCTTACCTCCAGGAGTTCTGCAGGTTCAGCAGGATGATCAGCAGCAGAACAAGAGCAGACAAAAGGATTGGTTAGACCGAGAAAACACGTTTATCTGAGAAGCTGTCAAAGACTCTGCAGCTTTGATCACATCTATTACTGCAGGTCCTCACTTCAACTACTGCAAGACCTGGAGGTCCAAACGCATGCACGACACTCCAGTTTAATCCTAAATGTACCCGTCTGCTTCCTGTGTGTGTGTGTGTGTGTGTGTGTGTGTAGCATTATTTAAATTAATAATAATAATACAAACAGGATTAGGAACAGTTTTTACCCCTGCCTCATCAGACACTTGAACACTACACAATAATATACAATAATACACAACAATAGTGTCACTGCTCACTGTTTGCTATGAATATCTGACACATTTATGTATTTATTTATTTCCCTCAACCCTGTGTTATATAAGATCCCGCAAATACTCGTCTCTGTGCAATATTTGGGAAATTTGTTACATTTATTATTCCCCGGTCAGTTTCTTTGATATTTACACCGTGCAAACATAACAAGACCCTGAAATCAGCTGAACTGGGACGTTTAAAGCTAACAAAGCGCTCAGAGCCTCGGTATGAGCAGCGAAAGGATCAAAGGGAGGAAAAGGATGGAGACGAGTGAGGAAGAGCACAGGGTGGATGTCCTGGAGCGATATCTGCTGCACCTGCTTTGCTGAGCTCAAACCGGTCGCAGCAGCTCATTATCTGCATGTGGGTTCACTGACTGAAGTTATAAAGTTTAATGACAGCCGTCAGTTAGTTCTTATAATTACTTGTTGGAATATGTTCGTCACCTCCAGCTTCTTATTTAGCCGGAGCGACTCTGAAACGCCTTCCAGACGAGCGTATGAGCAGCTCGAATTTCACCTTTTATGCTCCAATAATCTGCTAAACAACTTTCTATGAATTCTTTCAAGATTTTTTATCGTTCCATTTCTGCCGTTTTATTTTCTATCGCATAATATTTGAGACTATTTTCAGACACTTTATGTTAATCGATCAGCAAAGTAATAATTCTCCCAGCCCGAGAGGTGGAGTCCACCTGTGGGCAGTTTCAAATCCGCAGGTGAGCTAACCCTGCATGACTGTGACTGTGGGAGGAACCCGGAGAACCCACACAGACACGGGGAGAACCACCGCACTTAATTCATGAACTCATTTCCTGTTTTTTTCACTTTTGACTGTTTGGTGTTTTACATTCATAATTCGACCTGTTCGTGTCTTTCGGTCTCTCATCGTTTTATTTTTAATATTTTTAATACTTTAATGTTAAATCCATATTCCTGATCCAGTGGGGTTTGCATGTGTGAAACAGGGACGTGCAGGTGTGTGAATAAAGTTTGCTGCATGAAGCAGTTCGTCATGTTGATGTTTATGGGCGTTTGCTGGGATCATTAATAACGTGAGTGATGAGGGGAAAAGTGAGACGTTCGTACCTTTGCTGCTCGTCGGGATTTGTTTGATGGGCTCTGCAGAGGAAACAAAGCCAAGGTTACATATCAATAAAAACAGGACGCCCTGATCAACAATCCAGGTAATCTGATTACCAGACTGTCGGCGGCCATGCCGAGTGTCTCGTAGAAGCTCGTCAGACTGACAGGACGTGGCCTTCTTCAGGCGGTCAGGACTGTAACGATACTTGGAAGGATCTGCAGATGACAAAGAGACGCATTTCATCCCGTCTGACATTTTTATTCCTCTATGAATTTTTAGCAGAACCTTCTGAAGCAGAAAACACGTTTACGCACAGATGGAGTCCATCTCCAGGATGGCTTCTTTGGCCTGAAACACACAACAAAGCGTTACTGCTGTCTGCACAGCTGAGCTGGTGTGCGTGCTGGTGTTTCTGGTCTCTGACCTTCTGTGGGATGATGGCTTGGTGGTTTTCCACGATGGTGCGTTTGATGTGATGAGCCCAGAGCTTCTTCTCCTCCACCGTCTTGGCCTGAAACATTAAAAGAGGAAACAGGATGTGAAGTCTGATCCTCGTGTCTTGATCTGCAGACCGGCAGGTGGAGGTCCACTCACCTGGACGGTGTGAGACTGTTTGGGATTTTTGTAATGCATGACGCTGAAGCTCAGAGAGTCTTTGGTGTTTTCGTTGAGCATCAGAGTGGAGCACTGAAAAAAACAGAGGGAGAAATAAAAATCTGCACTGAAAGCAGTCAAAGACCAAAAACCTGCAGCTCTCAGACCGGCTGCCACCGCTCACAGGGATGTGCGTCTTGTAGACATAATGCTCTCCGCGGCGTTTGGTGATGAGCAGCATGCGGTCAAACAGGAAGAGCGTTCTCTCATTTTTGGCTCGGTGAACCTTGAAGGTTCCCTCCAGAACCAGTTCTCCGTACGTGGTGAGGTCAGGACCTTTCCAGTTCAGCAGCAGTGACTGAACCTCCTGAAGAAACAGAGACAAAAACCTTCAGACACCTGTTTGGTGTGATGCTGTGGATATTCCCGTCCTGCCTCCGGAAGGAAATGCTGAAACGTCCATGATTTTATCAAAGAACAAACTTCCAGGTTTACAGGACACGTGTCCAATTTCATTTCCTTTATCAAAACAGTTGCGTGCAGACTTCCATTGGAAATTTCTCATCTTAGGATATCACCACTGGGTCTCTTACATTTACCTTGTGCAGAGAACTTCATGCCGTAAAGCCTAATTTAAAAAAACTATGAGTGATGATTTAAGCATTCATTTCAGACTCTGCATGTAAGGTTTGCCCCTTTTACTGGTTCTAATGCATATATAGAATTTAAAGTTTGTCTCTCTGATACAGAAACATAAAACAGCATGTCATCTGCAAACTTATGGCAATAATAATAATAATGTTCTAGTAACAGAAGCATGGAAACACAAGAGGATCCACAACTGAACCCTGTGGAACTCCACAGAAGATTTAGCAAATGTGCTGCATGCTGCTTAAAAGATTAACTGCATGAACTGCATGAGAGGGATCGTTGTGCCATACTTTGGAGATGAATTCTCCAGCTGCTTTAACATCACAGAACGTTTCTACTAAGGTCGTTTTAGCACAAACTGGAGAGGAGCAGCGGAGTAAAAGGCTTTGTGCTGCTGGTGACCTGCAGTCGGACGGCGTGTTCGTGTTTCCTCTTCATGTCATTGATGTACCACGCCACTCCCGTCATGGTGTAGAGGGCCTCCTCCACCACCTCGTAACCTTCCTCTGCTGGGTCAAAGTGCTTCTCTATTTCCTAACGAAAATCATCACAAACAGCGAGTCAGCCTAAGGGCAAGTGTAAAATATACATTTAAAATATGCATTTTTATGCAAATCTAAAAGATACACACTGAGGGTGGAACTTCAAACCCAATAACAACTCAAAAATCTAGAAAAAACTGTCGACACATGGCTACGAGTACATAGAGTCTAAAGAAGTAAAGACTTCTCTTATCTGCAGCCAACCCAGCATCAAAATCTGGACATTTTTCCCGACACTGTGGATATGCACTGATATTTACTGGGCTCTTCCTGTATCAATGTGTCACCTCTCCACCATGACAAAGTGTCATGGCTAACAAACATCAGCCAGCTGCTCCTCACAGCTTTTTGTGGACTTCTAGCACTCTGACGGTTTGAAGGAAACAGAGAAGTTAAGGAGCGATAAATGTCAGATTCATGCTGCTGCTGTCGGAGTTATTTTATGTGTCATGTTTGAATGTTTGACTGAGAACAAGCTTGATGATTTCTGCTCTTAAGGCAGAAATAAAACTAATGGATCCTCCTGGAATCAGTGTGAAACTCAGAAGATAAAATCTGATGTTTCAGATTCAGACACATTTCCTTCAGCTCAGTTCTCGCTGACCACAGCGATTCCTCTGCTCTGTTCTCACAGGTTTAAATGCAGGTGTGCTGGTGTGGTACCTGGAGCAGCAGGTGGTATTTAAGGATCCTCTGAACAGGTTTGAGCAGGTATGAACCCAGAGGCAGCGAACGTTTCAGTGATCCCTGGCGCTCCCGGAAAAACTTGGCAAGAGATTTATCCCTCATGCACTCCGTCAGCGCCGCTACCGAACTGCAACAGAGGGAAGAAGAAGAAGAAGAAAGACAGGTGTGGACAGGTGATCAGGTAAATCAGAGGTGTTTGTATCATGAAGTGTTCAGGAAAGCAGAGTGGACACTGTCAGGGCTTACTTTGGGTAGTTGGTGCAGTACTGTGTGTAGATGTTGAAGTACTCACTCTGAAATAATACAGATCATGATTTTTGTTATGCTCCTCATAGAAACCTTTTAATCGGGATTAAAAGCTCAGCCTCAGTCTCACCTTCATGACGAAGCACCTGGCGATGGCGACGGGGTCGCTGTCACACTGGTCAAGATCCTGAAGCAGTTCACTGTCAACATGAAACACCATCACCATGACAACAGCAGCAGCAACACTCTATCTAATGGTCCTGATGTGTGGGGCCATGTTTTGATGTACAGTCATAATGAAGACGGACAGGAAGGAGGGGAAGGAGAGCAGGAAGCACATGCAGAAAGAGTCTCTGTCAGTCCAACCGCAGACTCACCGTTTCTTTGGAGTCTAACGAGTCCACGATCAGCCCGCCAGCATCAACCAAAGTCTGATGTCATGGCAGCTATCTTCATCTTATATATGCAATCAAAGCTTTGTGTTCCAGAGCTCGTGTGTGTTCAAACGACACAGTTCAGGAGTGGAAACAGCTTATTTAACGGGTCCATATTTAAACATGAAGGCACTAAAGTCACAGCAAACAGAGCATTTCACACTGTGCAGCAGGGCGGCGCTGGTCTGCAAACCAAACTCACCCTCCAACAGGAAACTGCGAGCGCTGACACGGGGGAGACGCAACATCAGCATTAACGATTCAGGAAAAACGGTTCAGAGCGGACACGCTAAACGTTCTCGTCCTCACCTGTTGAACTCGTAGATGTCCTCAATGTTTCCAAAGAGAGCACAGACCAGCTCAGGGTGGATCGGCAGATCCGTCTGATCCGAATGATCGATGATGTGAGCCAGGTAGTCCTGCAGGACAGGAAGGAGGGGTTAGGACAGAGGATCAAATAACAGAAGGAAGGAAGGAAGAAGGGAAGGAAGGAAGGAGCAGGTGAGACAAGGATAAAAGGAAGTAATACAAAGGTCGGGGGTGAGAGAGAGATCAGAACAGCTCACAGTGAAATCAAATGTAAAAATAAAAAAAATCACATTACACTAATTTATGTTTAACGTGTAATGTCTCTATTTGACCAGCAGGAGGAGGACTGAACTCGCTCTGATCTAGTCCACAGTAATCTGATTACTACTGCCTGCATACACATACTTACATATTTATTGCAACAATACTAAAATCCGATCTCACAATCTCGCACTCACTTTATTCTAAAGATTTTAAAAATGGGAAAAACTCACGATTTAATCTGAAACATTTACTGACTACGGAATTTTCCATTCAGGATTTAATTTGTACACCATCTTATCTGACAGAGTTGATTGAACAGGTGTGCTGGAGGCATTTTATTTTTCTGTATTTGTATATAGATGGTTTTTAACGTAACCTTATACATCAGATAATCATCAGCTTTATTACATTTTAATAAAAGGCTTTAATGGTTTCATTATTGAACACGTCTTGGACCTGCAGTTTCAGGTGAGTCCAGGTCTTTGCTCTGGCTTCAAGCCTGTTGCATAAGCAGTTAATCCCATCGCTGCAGAACGTCTTAGCCTGTTAATTATAGTCGGTGCCGGCGAGTCACTGCCAGGTTACTCAGACTAACTAGCTTTCTTACATGTCCTCTGTCCACTGGATGGGACACGGAGGCTTATTCAGGACGCTCTGCACGTTTCATATGAACGCAGAGACCGAAATGTTTGACAGATGGTTACCATCTTTTCCTCAGCCCTTGACTTCAGACAGCTTAAATTTGGGGAGGTCAAATTAAAACTAAAGGAACTTTTAGAGCCTCAAACAAACAGTGAGACAGGTGCAGCATAACGGAGGACAGCCAGACTGATGTTCACGCTTCACTGTTCACAAAGGGTTAAAAGCCAGCTGCTCTCTTAAGGTCATTTATTATGTTTGAGCTGCTGAAGATACGGGACTGTGGGCAAAAAGGTTTGTAAGTCTCTTCACCATGGAAAGGATCCTGGGATCATCTCCCACCATCATCTTCTGTGGACATTCAGGTGCTTCTATGGCGTTGGGATTACCAAGTATTCTTTATTGTATTTTTTCTCAGAAGTCGCTCCTTGGACAGAACCGGCTCAGAGCAGGAAGACGGAACGCAGAGTTTCTTAAAGGATGGATTATTTTTTTAGGGACTACGTGTGCTAAGTTCAAATCTTTGGATCTCCGGTTAAAGTGTAAAAAGTTTTCCTGAGCCGGCCTTCATCCACGCTTTGTCAGATATGAACATTTAGCATTTGAAAGGGCACGAACAGAGGAAGAGCCGAGCAGCGCTGTGGGAAGAGTTAAACCTTTCTAACCTTTCTGAGTACATGTGGAGCGAACGGTACTTTCAGTTGGCAGGTAAGGCGTGGCCAACATCAGAGGGTTACCCGGGCAGCTGGAGCTGACTAGTGATGAATCAATGCATGTGGGCGGAGCTTGGGCCCGTTCAGCAAAAACGGTCACACCTCTTGGGCACCTGTAGGGTCGCATGGTCAACTGACTCACCTCTACAATCATGCGCAGATCTCTGACGTACATCCTCTCGGTCTCGATGATCTCTATGACAACACGGTCCAGGTAGGTCAGCTGTGGGTTGGGTGCCATGCTGGCTCTGATAAATGGTGACGCCGGCTGCCGGCGGCTCGAGGCACGACTCGCTTTCCAGTCTTTGTTGTTGTTGTTTTTGTTTTGAATGAAGCTCCGCCCCTTGTTGTTGGGCTGGGGGCTCAGCCCCTGGCGGTCTGCGGCGCCCCCCTCGGGGCTCAGGTTCAGGTTGATGTCAGGGTCCGAGGAGGAACTGGTGAACGACGGAGGCCGGATAAGGTTGTCGTCTCTGGAGGATCCGGACCCGGAGGACAAAGTGGAGATCAGGCTCACGGGGCGCCGGTTTGATGCGAGCAAGTCGGAGGAGTCGGAGGGCGTGGCCGACGGAGCGCGCTCATCGCTGCTGATGGAGGCGGTGGACAGGCGGGGGGACTCTGAGGAGGGGAGACAGAGAAATGATGTCACTGCCAGCAAACTTCTTCATCACTATCTCACACCAGCACTGCCTTTAATAATGTCACAATAAATACACTGTTCCCACTGCCAGACTGAGGGCAGACTTTCACAACAAAAGCTCGTGTGAGGGGACGTTACACCATGACGGATGTTTGTGTTTTGGGATCCAGGAGTCTGAAGCCAAGCGTGAGGAGACGGGACGGGAGAAGAGCCTCCCTGAGAGGAAACTAAACCTGATGAAGTCATTTCTAAGTTTCCCTCAGACAGTGAATCATCCACAGCTCCAAGCCGTACCTGAGGAATGTCAGGAATCCAGACGTGTTCACATTACTTTACAGTGAGGAAAGTTTGCACTGTGAAGCAACCAAAGGAACTTTACACACAAACATGTAAGCCGCCATCTGCGTTCAGGAATTAAAACATTCACAGCTGCAACATGTTCATGCTCGGGGGCTCAAACGTCCATTTCTTCATGGAGGTGCCAAAGCTGCAGTTCCTCTGCCGTCCAGCAGAGGCAGCAGTGAGTCGGTCCCCATAGACTCCCATGTTAAAGCAGAAATAAACTTGTTTACAGCTGATACAGAAACTGCTTTGGTCGCTGTGGATACTTTCCTCCTTCATAA
>VUQK01035893.1:27514-38458 GCA_015106715.1 Bujurquina vittata | reverse complement strand
TTGAGGAGGAAGAAGAGGAGGAGGAGGAGGAGGAGGAGGGGGGGGGGGGTGACAGAAGGAGGAGAAAGGGGGCTGGTCGGTAAAAAAGACGAAGGCAAACTGCTTGACAAACAAACATGAAAGGTCTGTGTGGCTGTGTGTGGGTTTTGTGTGTATGTGTGCTCAGTGTGTGCTTTATTATGTACGATGTTGATATGTATGTGAGAAATGTACGTGTGTTTGTAAAAGGTGGTGTGGGAGGCGAGAGGGTGGGGTGGGGGTGGGAGTTGAGGAGAAAGAGGGCGGGGTAGTCAACAGTTCAACTAGCTCTAGAAGCACACTATCCTCGCAGTAATTTCAACGTTGCAAATCCCAGATTGATTACAGTGATAGTAAGACAAAACTAGCCAGACCACTGGGCCATGAACCTAAATTATATTTTCATATCGTACGAGTCCCCCTAAACATGAGGGAGTAATTTCTATATCTGTGATCCATGCATTGCCTGTTTAAAAAACAAAACAAAACTCTACTTACTGGAAATAAACTCTAATAGGGACACATTGTATCTAACACAGTTTCACTTTCCTCAGTGAGCTTCAAAGGGTCTCTCTCTAAGGGTCTCAAAACCTGATGTACACCTGTAGTGGAAGAGTTTCTGACATGATCGGTCTACTGGTAGTGTGCTGTTTGGTTTACTCACTGGGCTTAAATTTATCTGCTAGTTGCTTCTGTAAGAGGGTGAGGAAGACATGACGGTGAGGTGCGATGTGGGGTGGATGGGGGCAGACAGACACGTAACAGATGATTCAGTCAATATGACCAAGCAAATAAAGTTCAATCAATAAAGGTATAGGAATGCAAATCAAGGATGCAGTAATCAGGATTATCATATACAACTGTGGGGCTGTGAGCTAATTAAAAAGTAGAATCGGCCTGGGAAACTCTCTTTCTAGCAGTTGGAACCCGCACGTGGCCGGAGCGCTGCCGTCACTAGTGTGGCGAAATGTGGTGACGATTCTAGGTGCCCACAGCCTGTGGGGTGGGGGTGGGCCGTAGCTTCCAGTAGGATGATATCCATTAAAAATTAAAAAAAAGAGAGAAAATGGGGAACCCAGAGGGAGATCCACCTTTCAGTGGTGGGGGCAGAATTCCAAGGTAACGCCCCTGCATCAGAGCAAACATACGCTGTCTCTGCACAACTTCATTTTTACATCATAATCGTCGTTTGTGAAATCACACACGGTTACACACATGCTCACTAAACACACAAAACCTTCTGAAGTTTTATAAAAAATAAAGAAATAACTGAATCCGCCCACTGATTCCAAAGGTTTGAACAAACTCGTCCTTTTCTCATAGCCACAAGTAAACGCGAGAAACCTGATAGATGGAAAAGAAGGAGAGTGAGGGGATGCGGATCTGACCTGCGGACTGAACTGTGACTGAGATGACGTGCGTTCTCTGCTTTGAGTCTTTTGGCTGTGATGTGATGGGGAAGTCCTGAGACACAGTGCGGCTCTAAGCTGCTGGCATAGGAAACGAGCGGGCTAGGCAGTCCACGGGAGGCCAGAGTCAGGCTGGATTACAACTGGATTGGTTAGGTTCGGTTTGGATCGGCAGCTCCCTGGCCAATGACTGCTCACGGAGGGAGGTTCGTACAGTGCAATGGAGCTTCTGGCAGCGTGAGGATTGGTGAGAGGAGCGTGTCAGTCAAACAAGAGAGACCACACCCTTCAAGGTGAACAGAGGCGCCAACTGAATGAGGCTTCATGAGGTGTACGGACCGTATACAGGCATGCACGCACACGCATACACACACACATACGCACTGCAACCACCACCAATGTCATGGCAGCACCCTGAATACCTACACGAGGAATCTGGAGTTACTTTCCCCCAACAACTCCCTAACGCTCCTGTTTTCACAGAAATAACAACAAATGACTGACAGGCAGCGAACAAGGACGTAAATGACCGATGTGTGTTCATCCGAGGAAACTACCCTACACATCTGGTTGCGTCAGTGACTAAAATGTCCCTGTGAAACGAGCGCATCGCGTGGATCATACTCATGTAAACAGACACCTTTTACACAGGAGGAATCAATATTGCATGATGACATAATCAGATCACAGTTCAAAAAGAGGAAGATCCCAAATCAGAGAAACAAACTAAAGCAAAAAGGAAGGAAGAGGGTTGGTCTCTATAAAAACGAGGAGTCTTTATAAGAAAGGCTACAAAAACTCAATGGGACCTCCGACTTCAGCATACAGCAAAAGGCACCACAATATTATTCTATTTATCTAACTTGTGAAAAAATTGGCACGTAATTCTCGTATTTTTTTCATCTCTCATAATGCTGTAAATCAAAAAACTTTACATATAAATATCCCCCCGTTATAAAAAAAGTCTTTGCTGTTAGCTAGTAGACAATTTTTGCTGAAATGAAAATAAATATTTCATTTGTTTAGAATATCTGTCTGTTATACAAAATAAAAATATTTCTCCTAGGTGCAGGTCTCTAGTCCACGGGTTGTGTGTAGGAGGAAGGGGGGTGTGTGAGGTGGAGAGGGTGGGAGGTGGCAGGGGTGTAATGGTGGGCGTCGAAGGTAGGTTAAGTCTTAAAGAGGCATGTTGTCAGCCTTGGAGCGCTGCGACTGGGAGCCACGGCTCTGCCCGTTGCTGCGTGTCCCTGGCCGACTCAGCCCGCGGTGAGTCCGTGTGTCTGCACCGGCTGACGAACGGAAACCCGGGACGTTTAGGGGCGGGTCCATGTTCATGTTCTGCATACTAAGGAAAGGTGTGCTCTCCCCGTGAGCATCCTCTTCCTCCTCGTCCTCTTCTTCCTCTTCTGACTGGCTAAAGCTCTGTGAGCTGTAGTCCCGTAAGCCCGCCGAACGCTGTGAGATGTGTCCGTTGAGTCGATTGCGTCGTGGGCGGCGCCGACTTCTGATGGGTTCCCGTGAAGAGGCGTACTCCTGTGTTGTCTCATAAGCCTCGTCATCAGGGAGCCGGTATGGGCTGGACGGTAGACTTCCTGTGCTCTCTGTCAGGTAGGGTCGTCTTGGACGTCGGGGCTGCCTGTATAAACTTCCATCCTAGAACAGAAAACACAGATTTGGTAGAATCACTATGCTAAACTGTGCAGACAAATCTAGGGACCGATTGGTACGCTCTGCCTATAGACTGCATATAAAAGACGGGAACAGCCACCGTGATGTCCTGCTGTGAAGCCTTGAGGTCAGCATTCTTCACCATGACTATCTTGGTGTTTTGAAAGTGGACGTAAAGAGACTGCAGGCCCACATGGAAGCAGCTTGTCAATTCCAAGGTAGACCTTACAATATTAGAGAGAAAACTCCAAAAATCAGACAACCCCCTATGAACCAGGACTTGGCAACAGTTGGAAGGAAAAACTCCCTTTTAACAGGAAGAAAGCCTCAAGCTGATCTGGGCATAAGGAGATGCTTCTGGTACTTCACCAGATTTTTAGATATAGTTAATGTTGAACATGAATGCTTACGAGGAAGTGAACAGACACTGTTGGTCTTTTTATAGGACTTGCTGGCAGAAAATCACCAGTGCCACCACAGATATGCATGCAGCACATTTGCTTACGTACATCTGGACATCGTAGCAGCGGCTGATCATCATCTCTGTGGTAGGCGGCAGCAGCAGGAGGAAGGGAAAGGGCGTGGCTTGTATTGGGTGAGGTGATCTGGAAGGTAGGGACCTGGGGTGGCAGCGGGGGGTAGTGGAACTCCACTGGAGACAGGCGTGCTGGCGTGGTCAGCGCAGACACATACCTGGATGAAAATACAAAAACAGAACACAACAAATGACCACAGCTGCGCACATTTTGGCCTTTACTCTAACACTTATGCACTCACTTTACCACTCCATTTAGTAAGTGGCATCAAGTTTTATTCAGTACAGACATTCTTAATGTTCTGTATTAATAAGCTCATTTACAATTTCACATTTTTAAAAAATAAATTTCAGTTGAGTACAGTAATTAGTAGATGTAGATTGAGGAAGATGGAAGCCTCAACATTGAAGTTTACAGGAAGCCCAAACACACACAGACCAGTACCTACTCTTTGACTCCCACCACCCACTGAAACACAAACTTGGGGTAATCAGGACCCTGCAACACTGGGCAGAAAGTGTTCCCTCTAAGGCAGAATGGAAACAAAAGGAACACACACGTAAAGAAAGCCTGAAAACATGGTTATCCCAACTGGGGTTTCATTAAATCAGACCTCAGACCTCTACATTGGAGAAACCAAACAGCCTTTTTACAAACAAATAGCACAACGTAGAAGAGGGACAGGACAAGACTCAGCTGTGCATCTGCATCTGAGGGAGAAAGAGCACTCTTTTGAGGATGTCAACGTTCACATTTTGGACCTGAGCTTCCTCCTCGGGCACCTTAACCCCCATTCACACCTCAGGTGACCTCAATAGGTCACTTGATAGAGTGTGGCGAAGTCCCAAATTTGTTTCATCCCAAACCACTGATTGTAATGACCCACCCCTCCTTTCACACTTTAGAACATGTGATTATGCACATGAACAATAGTGGGTCACAACCACCTCCAGGGGACTATGCTCACTGGGGTTTAATACCTGGGTCTCTACACCTTTTGGTTTGAGAACTGAAGAAGCCTTTCGAATGAAAGATGAAACGTCTTCAAGAAACAAAAAGATGCGTCATCACTCCAAAAAGAACTGAATGGCTGCTGCAGCTCGTTGAGTTCAGCGGTACCTGTGCAAGTGCAGGTATCCCATATTCTGAAACACTAAGTATTTATTATTAATATTGGGAAGTGCAGCATTAAGATCCATCCATCCATCTTCTTCTGCTTGTGCAGTTGCATAATTTCATTGTTTTGTACAGGAGTGCAGTAGGTGGAGTACATCCCGGACAGGTTGTAAGCGTATAGCAGGTCTAACACAAAGAGACAAACAACCAGTCACACCTATGGTCAATTTAGAATGGCCACCTGACCAAACCCACACATCATTGGACAGTAGCAGGAAGCCTGGAGAGAACCCATGCATTTAATAGCCCCACACAGAAAGGCCCAAGACAACCAGCAGATTCAAGCTCATTCCTTTTTAATACTTAATTTACATAATTTGTACAGAATGACACGAGAAGTTCATTAAGGACTCAAACATCCCTTTATAAATAAAAAGTCCTTAAATAGTTTATTGTATCACACTTTTACCGTGCTCCCTTATGAAAATATGTGACAAATAAAGATGTCGAGCATGTGCATTATGGAAAGACACTCAAAACTAAATGAGCAGGTAAATTAACAACTGAAGCCTAAACAAAAACAAGATATTTGAATTATGTAATTCGCTTCACCACCACTATACTTTAAAATCAGCAGTATCTGGGTGATGTAGTCCTTAACCAGATAAATTCCTAACAATTAATTGCCCCTTGGTGTCGCCAGAGAGTAAAGGGCCTACTGTGGAAAGAATCACAGGAAAGCAAAAGTGTTTTAGAGTCAGTCTCTTCTTCCAAACCACAGTCACTACAGTGTCCACTTTGTCTACCTGTCACTGTGAGGTGAGTCTCTTAGAGAATCGTAGGAGTCCCCGTACTGCATTCCCGGTCCCGACGCATCCGTACAACCCCAGTGGGCGGCTCTCCTCGCCATGCATGCCGGGCTGCTGCACTTACTAGTTCCCACAGAGCTGGAGAGCCCACCTGACTGGCAGTCTGAGTTCATACTCTCTGTTCGCTCCATGCTCCACGTGTGCTCCTCGTGTCTGCAGGTGTGGGTGTCGACAGGACAAGTTTAGAAGGTTACAATAACAGTAAGGAGGCAAGTGGATACAGAGGGATAAGGAAGTTGTACTGCTGTGCCCACTGACATTCAACAGCCACCTGTGTTAAGCATGAAAAACCAGCATTGGAATTGGGAGGCTTGTTGATGTTGAATGTAAAGTTGGTTGAGCTACCTGCTGTAGGTGGCCAAAACCCAGCTGTAATCTGTTATGGGGAGAAACGCATGCTGTGTGCTGAAACTAAAGCCACTCATACGAGCTGGCATGGCAGATTTTACAGTAATCTAGCAGACATGCCAAGCTAGGCCAAAGCAACAATCAATACCACAGCACTGGGTGTGCCTGTGGCTGTGGCTGCAGTTAAAAGCTCAGTTAATGAGTTAGTACTCTGCCCCCTGGTGGCGAAGTGACTAATTAATCTGTAACTGTTTTTTTTTTACAGCCAATCTTACATGTTGTCACAGCAAGTATTTGAATATTAATATCACTTCTTCATAACATGCTTTTTAATATTGTTTCACAGGCATTTTTAAAACATGAATTTGCTTACTTAGCCCTAGAAATATAAAGTTCATACAGTCTGAGATCATCCTCAGTACAATGAAGCTGAGCGCAACAGCAAAAGTAAAATTTCTTTGAAGTGATACCGACCCTATTAACTAATTAACACAGCCCATGATTTTCTAGACTTTCACAGTTCAATTCTTTTACAAACCTAAGGAGTCGTGTTATTATAAGAAACACTACAAATACAACTCTTATCAGGTCCTGCTGGTACTTAAATGTGGGTGCAGGGTTAATAAAGGAGTAAAACCTTTAAATATTTCTGTAAGTACTGAGTATCTACAAGGTATTTTCGAGGAAAGGAGAAACAAATTATATTATATGCATTTTGTGAGTACTTGGTACCTACACCAACATTCTGCAGTTCCTTAACCTGCTTAACACATTAGCCGACCTGTCATAAAAACAAAAAAACACAAATATTGAAAAACAAATTTTTCTGTTCTTAATCCAAAAAAATAACTATTTTTTTCTGCCTTTTTGCAAAACACTAAAATTGAAAATACACATATAACAACAATAATTCTATTTTAGTGTTAAAAATATAATTTTTGCAATTACCAATATTGTTGATTTAGGGCAGCTGTAGCATAAACCTCACACTAGGTGGTGGTCTAATAAATTTGTTAAGCACAGTTCATATGGTAGCCCACAGTGTATTTCCCAGATGTTAAGCTATAGTATATTGACACTTCGACCTGATTAGTATTTACAAGTATATCTGTGTCAGCTCAGAGGTAAAATGTGCTTTGACCACACAAAGACCACCTGCTGCTTCTGTGCCTTTCATGGTACATAACACTGTAAATTTATAAGAATAACGCAGTAAATGTAGGGAAACTACACTATAAATAGCAGGCTGTATTATTTGTTAGGTTAGCAGAGAACAGGGATTCCTCTGTTTGGATTATGTGTGCGTCCTCATACCTGGAAGCATGTGAGGCAGTGGTAGAGTGGTGGGAGCGGGTCGACATTCGACTGCCTGCATAGTTGCCTGCGCCCTCTGCTCCGTGACTGATCACACACTCAGTCGTAGGGATGCTCTTGGAGATGTACTGGGAAAAAAAAACAACCCATAAAAGTAATTTCATTACTTTCTTCCCTTCAAATAAAAACAAAAACCTACTTATATGAACAAAATATCCATAACTGTGAGTTTTTATCTAACTCTAACAGGCTGCTTCTGTTCTTTCCTCTGTTTTCACCTTTGCTTTTTATGCTGACTCATGTCTATTATATCTCCACCAAGATGGTAGGTGTTTTATGCCCTCCCTTTAACATCTAGCCATCTATGTGACACCAATTTCCCCCGTGTAGTCAGTGAATCACCATTTTATTTACACAAACACTTTTCTGAAGGCAGAGCTTCCCTCAAGGCTGGAAAAAAACCTTTCTGGGTAGATTTAAATTTAAGTCCCAAAGCTGAACAACCTCCACTGGGAGCATGAACCAGCTGAGTCTCTGCTGGCTTCTCCACATCCAGTTCTCCTGTCTTTTTCTTCTTCAGTCCCTAATTTAGCATTAATGAATATGTGAGGCTTTTCTGGACATTTTGACACCAAAATTCTGTTTCTAAGATGGGTATATTTAATTAAAAGCCCTGATATGTCTGGTTTTATTTTAATAAATGCTGAGGGGCTTTGATATAGTGGATTTTTATGCTATATCAGATCAGCAGCTATGCTTGTAAATTAATTGCTATTGAATTGTACTGTAGAAAGTCAAACAAAATCAATTTGTTACAGTTTGGCAACTGCATGCACTCTGGAATGAACTTAAGCTTGAACGGCTTCTCTAAAACTAATGATGATTTCCAAACACTAAGAAGTGAAAATGTAACAGTTTTTTCTGTTTTTATTGATCTTTGTTTGTTTACTTGAGAGGAACTGTCAAGCCTTTCAGCAGTGACCTGTTGCAGGGTTCTTCACCACCATGACCTTATTTCTGGTTTCAACACTCAGCTGAATGTTTAAAACTGTTTGGACTCACATCAACCATGGGGATCTCCTCAGGACCGGGGCCAGGATGGTTTGGCCCATTGGCCAACATGCGGTTGGGCTGCTCCACACACTGATTCTGGTTTTGGTGTAGGTGACTCTGCATCTTCTTCCTCTGCTTCCTGGATGGGTGGAACAATGAGAGATCTACCAAACTGATATCCTGTCTCACTCTACAGGAGAGTTCAGAATATGAGCAAATGTATGATGAGGAGTGTTAAATCAGTTGAAAGTTTATGTGAAGGGATGTGGTAGAACATGAGTAAGTAAGATTTAGCCAGCAAAATGTGAAAGTGAAATAAACGGCTCTACAGCAGTGAGATTAAAAAAAATACTTAAGTATTGTCAGTGCCTCACACAGGGTCAGTGTGAGGTACCTGTACTTGAATATTTTTGCCATTTATATACAGTTATCTATGAGATGCTACCAGTTTCATCAAAGGGTGACGCCTTCCTCCAATCATTTTACTTACGTTTCAGAAGTACTGTGCAATCCTATCCAAAAGTCTTGTTTTTTAATTGTCTTGAGCAACAGTTATCCAGGCTCTGTGAATATCTTTTAAAGTTTTTCTTTGGACATTGGCTGCTTTTTCGCTCATTTTCAGTCCTTGTACGTGACCATTTCAGAGTTAAGCCACTGAAAACTGACCCATGAATCCTTCGAGCATAAAAAAGGCACCTAAGTTGAGGAATGAACCATTGTTTGGTCTACACATAACGGAGAACTTAGCAAAGAACCAAAGAGCTATTAGCTAAAAAGATGGCATATATTATAGTGGCCTGGTGTGCAGTGTGTTCTTAAAAAACTGGAAAAATGGAGGATAAAAGAAGAAGTGGCAGGCCTAAAAAACCCTCTACAGCAGACAATTTTAAAGATTTTTTCCTTAAGAAACAGAAAATAATCCTGCAAAGACCTGACACAGGATCTGAGAGATGCACCTGCCCATTTACCGAAGCTTCATCAGAAATACTCTCAGTGGAAGGGTGGCTGTCAAGAAATCATAATTAAGGAAGGGAAACAGGGAGAAAAGGCTGAGGCACGCCACATTAAGAAGAAGAACTGAACTGAAAATCAGTGGAAGAGGAGAGACAAATCCAAATTTGAAACTTTCATTGTCAGTATGTACAGAGAAGGTCAGGATTGAGAGGAACCACAGTGAGTGTCTATACAGCCATCTCTAAAACCATGACAGAGCGGAGGCTCTGTCATGGTTTGGAACTGCACGTCAGACAGTGGTGATTGAGATCTTGTCAAGACTGATGGAATTAAGAATGCAGAAACGTCAGATTTTGCTCCACCATGTAATACCATCTGGAAACCATCTGAGGGGCAACAGCTTCATTTCTCAGCATGACAATGATCCCAAACACACTGCCAGTGAAGTAAAAGCATACCTAGGTAGAAAAACACACAGTGGAACACTATCAGTCTTGGAATGACCTCCTCTGAGCCTGGACCGGAACATTACTGAAGCAGTGTGGGATCATGTTGACAGAGAACAGAATAAAGGCAGCCAACATCCAAAGAAGAGCTTTGAATGTCCTTCAAGAAGCCTGGAGAACTATTCCAGAAGACTACTTAAAGAAATAACATAAAGCTGCCTCAGGGAGTTCAGGGTGTGTTGAAGAATAAAGGTGGTCACACCAAATATTGACTTTCAACCTTGTTAGAATCATTTTTTGCCTCATGTACTGTATTTCCATTTGTTTGTTCATTAAATAAATGCTGGACCTGTTTCCCATTTTCATAGAAGAATATAAAGAAATGAGTAGCGGCTCAAGATTTCTGCAGATTACTGTACCTCAGATTTTTGACAAAGAAAGATGTAGCTTTCTTTTTCATTTTAATTAATTTTTTTCACAGATTATTCTTGGAACTCCCTGGAAAATATCATCCAAAAACTGGGAACTGCTGGACCTTACTAGCAAACTGTATGGTGTAGTTACAATTACTGTAGCTCCACCTCAATACTGACCATTAGTCTAAACAATCTAATAAGGTAAAAATTAATAATATTTCAGTTCCTGAGGACAACTTCTGCAAAGCAACTGCTTTTAGTTGAAGTTACTTAACATGCAATTCTTATTAACATTATTAGTTTGAATTTAAGAATTTTGATTGTAATAAAGTATTTTTAGATGGTTGTAATGGTACTATTACTTTACAAAATGGTCACAGTATGTTTTTCTTTTTTAACAGAAGTTTAATTTGAAGCTTTTTTTCCACCAAAGACATACTTGGTTTTGCAGTAGGCCACCACACAAACGATGCCAACCACTAACAACGCCACACAGATGCCTGTGATCGTCAGCACCCGCCTCTGGTAGAGCTCCTCAGCCTCTGTGGATGCAAATAAGCACAGACGCACACACACACACATACACACACACACACACACACACACGGGCGCACACACGCACACACGTTCACATGCACATGTTTGCAGAAAACATACCAAAAAGGCACACACACACACACACACACACACACACACACACACACAGCATGGCAGAATTATTGAATGGATCTAATGAGCAGACGCTCGTTACCCCTCAAGACCGTTGACAAGTACAAAGGAACTAAAAAATTTTGTTG
>VUQK01035891.1:0-11176 GCA_015106715.1 Bujurquina vittata | reverse complement strand
TTTAGCTAGCAGACACACTGTGTGACAAACTGCACACACTTTTTGTGCTTTACGTTTTCTCTCACTCATTTGTCTCACCGTTCCCGCGTGTATTAAAGCGCAACGTCGGCCAGCTCTTTGCTCCGAGCGAGCTCTGCAGGAGCTCCTCCCTCTACTGTGGTGTGTGTGTGTGTGTGTGTGTGCCCTCTGCCCCGCACTGTCGCTCGGTGTGGACACACACAGACGCTGCAACACATCGGAACCAATCACGGCGGCTCGGATCGATTGATGTTTGACGGCGCACAGACCGGAAATGCAAACTTTTCAGTGACGCGGTAAACCAAAAGTAACGAGTTTGTTTTGAAAATGTAAGAAGTAGAAAGTACCGATACTTGGGTAAAAATGTAGGGAGTAAAAAAAAAAGTAGTCAGAAAAATAAATACTTAAGTAAAGTACAGATACCTAAAAAATCTACTTAAGTACAGTAACAAAGTATTTGTACTTCGTTACTTCCCACCTCTGGCCAAAAGGAACAATTAACGACAAGCTTCCTAGAAATGTAGTGGAGTGAAAGTCATAAGTTTACAAAAAAATAAATACTCAAGTAGAGTAAAAACACTCAAAAAATGTAATTAAGTACAGTACTCAGTAATGTACTCCATTACTGTCCACCACTGAACATCAAAGATGTCATCAAGGCTCAGCAGTGGCTAAACTTTCTGAGGGTCCTGAGGAAGATCAATTGAACCCACTCGTCCACTGAGAGCTGGACTGCAGATGGATCAGCTCAGCAGCAGCCACAGCTACAGGTTGTCCAGCCCAGTGAAATAACATGCAAGCAGAAAGGCTAAGAGGAATACGTTAGGTACCATGACAGACAATACGCTGTTTTTAATGAGGGGAATGTAATTGAAGGGTTGGTACTGGGTTGTGCTGCCAAAAGTAATATACTTTTTTAGTCTGACTCTAATGGTATAGACACAATAATATATTTTCACGGTTTGATAAGTACATCTTTGAAATATCTGCGGTTCATCCATATTCCATCCACATCCATTGTATCAGAGTGGTAACAGAATTCTAACGCTGACATCCAAGACAATCTGGATAACTACAAATCAATCTAGCAGAGTGAATACGCAGAAATAATAGGAAAGTACATTTTCCTTGTGCTGTGTATTACATTTTGAAAGTATAGAGCCTTTTAACACCACTGCAGTAAGCACTGTGACATTACACTTACTCTTAATGTTACCATTTTTGCGGTAAATATACTCAAATATACTCGCTTGAAATACGGGGACCTGCAGTCCATTACACACAAATGATTTGCAAGTTTACACACAGGTAGCATGGGCACACTTAAAATGTTTTGCAAATTGCAGATCAATCTTTCAGCCTTACAGGGCTCTTGCATGTCCGTGCATGCAGGAAGCATGTCAAATTAATGGCAGAGGAGGTTATTTCATGTTGCATATCACTGCCTGTAGCCCATTTGGTGAAATGGGTCCCGGGATGACAGTGATATCAGACAAGACAGCCATCATGGTACCCACAAATCTCTGGTC
This sequence comes from Bujurquina vittata, assembly GCA_015106715.1. NCBI lineage: Eukaryota > Metazoa > Chordata > Actinopteri > Cichliformes > Cichlidae > Bujurquina > Bujurquina vittata. Next base: position 9,629 of record VUQK01035891.1, on the reverse strand, counting down.
CAAGCTCAAATGCACAAAGCTCTGATGTTTTTTATTAAGGTGGTCAAGATTTAGGTATGACCCACAAGGAAACTCTCGCCTTAGGCATTAAAAACACATTTGTCAGTTGGATTTTCACTGGTAACCTTGCAAATCTTAAAAGGTCAAGGCAAGAAGCATTTTTTTCATAACTCAATGACTATTTACATATTTAAAAATTGTGATTGCGATTACCTCCTGAGGAAGCTGAAGCATAATCAGGGATCCCCCTCACCCCGCCCACAGACCCCCCACTCCCCTCAGGTCGTAGACAGAGTCAGGTCAACCATGCTGCAAAGCAGCTACTATCCTGAAGCTGCTACTCACTACAATCGAATCACTGACAACATCCTTGTGCAACAGAAACTGCTTCTCTGAGGTCAGTTCACTCACAATATTCATGTGCAATAACATATGAGCTTTTTTTCCTTATTAGAGTTATTGATTTGTGAAGCACACAGTGCATAGTTTCTTTTTGCCACTTGCACTGGAGGAACCTCAGAAACTGAATTTCAGTCCTGTCATGTTTTTCAAGAGAAGACAGACAATAATTTTTTTTTGAATCCTTTGAGTTGCGCACACTGACCGTGCTACCCTTTTATTCTGTTAGTTGTATTATGAGCACTGTTACATTACAATCCAACTAATAAGTCAATAAAAAGATGCAAACAGAAAATACAAATATCAAATTATTAATGTGTTTGATGCAATTGGGTTGAACTCACCTGAAGCAGCAGCTGCTCCAGGAGGCTGAGGCCACACCATGGTCTGTTGCCCCCCTGGAGTTGGCGGTACAGGACGGTACCAGGATTTAGCTAAACCAGGGCTCATTTTGACCACCCCAACATACTCCACGCAAGTCCCTGGAAAGTTTCCTTTCTCTTTGGTCCGCTCATTGATCCCATGCAACCAGCCTTTGGGATTACGCTCATCCCCCTCCTGGTACTCCAGCCCAACTGCTGCGATCAGTGTGGCTTTTGGAACAGTGAGCAGGTCGCCTGGCTGGAGACTAATATCATCCTCACGCTGGCGCTCATATTCAAAAAGTGCCCGGTACTGGAAGCTGTCCGATGTCATGACAACATTAGTTCATAGGAAGCTCCAAAGGTAAAACTATTGATGTAACCTGAGATGTGCTGTGAGACTCAATAATACTATATTAAACTCTTAGTTCAAAATCCCTGGAGCTCAACCTAAACCTGGGAAGCCTGTGCTGCTGCCTGAGGTTTACTGTGTTGTGCTGGCTGAGATGACAAAATTGACATCAATCTGATAAAAAAAAAATAAAACTCTCCGCCCAGAGGTGGAACTGGACACTGTTTTTGTCCCACAACCCCTTAAAGAAAGCATCCAAAAGTGTAATGAACTGAACAGTTGGCAGCTCTTTGGTAATTTGCTTTAGAAATCCATGCAGTTCTTTAAAAATTCTCTTCACCTGTCAGTCACAGGATCCAGTCTGAAATCTGCATGCGTTTGCAATCCAAATGCTCAGAGCAGAAGATTAGCCACCACACGGTGCCTGTGATTTGAAAAGAGGAGATGCTTGTGGGAAGTCCGGCAGTCCAGAAACTGAAGGGTGTAGGGTAGGACGACCTCTAGACCATGTCCCAAAGTAGTATAGGCATTTTCTCCTGATGACAATGAGTCTACTCTCAAGCCACACACATATACACACTCATACACATACACACACACCTGAATAAATCCACTGCAGTGCAGAATTTAGCTTTCCTTTCAGAGTCCCCGGAGTACACTCTATGACATCCTGCAGCCCCTACGTTCTTGCTTGCGCAGCCATCTGACAGACTGGCACGCCTACAAACTTGAAATGAAGTTAGATTGTTAACGTGGCACACTTTTATCCAGTTAGAATTTGAAATCAAAAATATATTGATGTAGCTCAGGTCTACATGCTTTTGCATTGGAGATTTAAAAAAAAATCTGATCAAAGGATCACTTTGAAAAAATAAAAATGATCAAAATGTAAAAATACTGTGAAAACGCACGTCTCCCGTTATTCTGGCTGAGAGAAAGACGCTGAGTATACCACTTAGAAGAAGCATGACTAGGCGAATATGAACTTATACCAGACTAAACTGGCCATGCGCCAGTCTGCCCTGCTGTCTGAGCCCACAGAGCCGCCCCAAACTCACCACTGAGACTGCACAGAGGAGCTTTTCCCTTCCGCTGACGGCTCGGTGCGCGCACTTAGCCAGTGCATGAACCCCGCACCCATACATCAGTGAAGCCCCAAAAGCAGGATAAATGGATGGCGCTGGCTGGTCCAGAAGATGGGCAGCCTGCTCCGTCCTGTAGACAGCGGCGGTGCTGATGTCAGCTCCCCCTCCTCCTCCTCCTCCTCCTCCTCCTGGCGTCTGTAAATTACTGCCAACGAGCGAAGAAGACGGGACGGGTCAGTGCAGCGCACAGACGCAGCAGCTGTAGCAAAACACGGCGTACCCCATATATTTCTCTTGCATTTGTGATTTAACGTGAATTATTGTTCGAATTTTACGGAGTATTAGATGTTATGAAGATGCAAAGAGGCGATAAATTAGGTAACAGCTGTGGGATCTGGAGGAGAGTCTACGTTTCAGGCTGCGTATGCGTCACTTTTAGAAACTAAATGAGTAAAAGAGACAGCGGCGTGCATATCGAAGAGTAAGGTTGCAGCTTTGCTGTCAAGTGCACAAATGACGCAGCAACAGCCGCAGACTGCCGCGTCATCAGGTGCGCAGCTGCTGAGCGCTGGAGACTGAGAAGGAGAGCTCGCTCCTGCAGAAGTCTGTTTTTAAACGGGGAAACAGGATGATACAAAAAGTCAATATGACGAATGCATTTTGCTTGTCTGTTTTCTTTAAATACAACTTTCAAACTAAAGGGTTAGGAGCTGCTGTTAACTGTGCCTCCTCGTGGGGCTTGGGATAATGCGTTGCATATACCCTTTGACCCTGGCTCTCAATATGAAGTTAAACAACATAACACAAGCTGACCCCACACCGCCCGTTCAGTGTGTCCCAAAATAAAACCTGCATCCATTCTTATGAAGTCACTAGTAACAGAATTACAATATAATTAAAATAATTAAGGATAAATCAGATAAACATTGTATTGAAAACACACAACAGGTCATATTCATGAGCAAATCACAGATTGAAACATGATTTAAAGTCTTATGAGGCATAAGCAGGAATGGACATTTTTCAAAGCTTTTATGAGATCCTTATCTGGGTGTCCAGATTACTCCCTTTCTTCGTTACTGCTAACAGATTTAATAGAAAAAAAAGTTGGTGTAAAATTAGACAAATCGAAATTAAATGGATTTAAATGCATTCAGACAAATATTAAAACATTAAGGGAAAACAGGTCATAGACAAAAGGGAAAGGTGCAGCAGGCAGGTTGTTGTATGATCGTTTCATTATCTTCAAAGCTGCCATTCACTGGTTAATAACATTTATGTCACTTTATACTGTGCTTAGTATAATTCATAGCCTTTTTTTCAAACAGGGAATTGCGTTCTCCAAAAATGTCAGAAGTCCTTCGCTAAAAAGCAAATAGAATGAATGAATTTGGCTCCCTAGTCATTTCTTTCCATTAGATGAGTTTTGAAGTATCTGTTTGTGTTACATGTTGTGAGATTGTTTTGACTTTTTTATCTCTAACAATGAGGTTATGCTTTTGGGAGTGTTTGTGTGCATGCATGCCATTCTCTCTGTTAACACCACAGCTAAGGGGCGTAGGGGCGTAGAGTGGGGTCATGTTAACAATCCATTAAAATTTGCTGTACACCCACCAAAGTCTTCAAGGTCAACTTAATGATTCATTGGTCAAAAATTGACAAAATGCATTCAGACTTAGGAGTTCTTAAAAGTGTGGTGTGTACTGTCAACATATAAAAAGTACCACATAATGATTTAAAGTATCATGTCCAATCTGGCCTCTGATCGCTCCTTCAAGGTCAACAGAATAATCTGAAGGTCATTGTGATATATTTTATAGAGCTGGTTAAAAGCGTTTCTTGCTGCTGCTGTTTGTATTTACAGCCTGCAATCATATAGGGAAGGATGTACGAGCATTCTAAAGATCAAGTGCATTGTTTACTGGCACAAACACCACACCCAAGCTGATTGGGTGTGCATTCTGTTCTTGATTGTCTGGGTTGTGAGCCATTGGCCCTATTGTCCTGCAAACCCTGACTGCAAATCTGTAGAAGATTGGCTACAGTACCTAGGTGCTAACAGGGTGAGGAAACGGTCTTCTTATGATGTTGTCTTCTTTGGACAGGAGGTAGTGCAAGTCATCTACTAATTGGAAGATTAGTAGTTCAAACCCTGGCTGTTCCAGTCTGCATGACAACGTCTGCATGCCTTGGGCAAGATACTGAACCCAGACGTTCTCCCAATGTGTTCATTGGCGTGTGATTGTGTCTGTAAATGTTAGATAGAAAACACTTAGCTGAAGAAAGAATGTGTGTGAATTAGATATGCTCTAGAAAGTGCTTTGAGTGGCACTTTATAAGAACCAGTCCATTTACCATTTTTCCCACTGCCTGTTTCTGATATTCCCCATTATGTGGAACATGGCCTTCAATTTGGAGATGGTACTACGGCTCACTCCAAATAATGCTGTAACTTGTTTTTGCTTGTGAAGTTGCCCTTTGGCACAAGCCAGATCAGTTGAACATAGTATGCTTAGAGCAGACACCTACTGATAACGTTTGCAAGGTCAATAGCATATTAAAGCTCTTTGATATTGGCAGTAGATCTGGCAAGTTTTTCAGGAGTGCAACCCTCATACTCAGCTATGCTGCTCAACCCAAAAATGCATTTTCCTTACAAATATGGCACCATTTAAGGGGAAATAAACAGAATTTCCAGCTGTATGAGATTTATTGCCAAGAACAATTATTAACAACAAAGAAATAATCAACCAATCTCAAATTTCCTTACTTTTTGTATTAGATTTATTTATCGAATAAACCGGAATAGAATATCGCATTTAATCTGTGTAGACTGCATGCAATAGCCGAACAAATCAGAGCCGGGCCAGGGACGGGGCAAATGACCTGGCTCTTTTGTGGGTGGCTGTACCTCAGGAGGTAGAGCAGGTCACCCACTGATGGGAAGGTTGGTGGTTCGACTCCTGGCTACTCCAGGCTGCATGCCAATGTATCCTTGGGCAAGATACTCAACCCCAAGTTGCTCTCCGACGCTAGCGTTGGAGAGTGAATGTGTGTGAATGTTAGCTAATTAAAGCACTTAGCTTAGTTAGACATGGAAGTGCTTGTATGAATGGGTAAATGTAAAACATGTTGTATGAGTGCTTGGTCAGAGTAGAAAAGCATTATATAAGAGCTACTCAATTTACCATTTTACCATACCCAAATAAGAACACAAGCTCATCATAACATCATTTTACAACATACACATGCCCACAACAGCGGGGCTTACTGTACAAGCATTTTGAAGTCCTGTAAACGGACATGAAATATAACACACCGAGAGAACAACAAAAACATTAGGCTACATGGTAACTAATGATGAAACAACACAAATTCAAAGTAGTTCAGCACCACGGATAGCGATGTCCCAACTGTAGGCTATGCGTTTGGCGGTACACTGTGCTCATCTGGATAGAATCAGGAGAGGGCAATAGAGGCCTGGCTAACTGAAATTTTATCCTCTCTCCCATCCGGGCTCCCTCTAGGCCCAGGCTGGGGGCGTTGCCTCAGTTGTGATAACGTCTGGAAGACACTCACATAAAAATAAGCCCCTGACAACTCAACTTGACTTTATTCTTATTGGAATCTTAAACATTTAGTTTTACTTCTATTTTTTTCTATGCAGTGTCATGCCTATTGTCATTTAAGCCTGCTAAGGGCCCTGTAATATGGTAGGAGTTCAGCATACCGGGGAATCTTTTCTTTATCTGAATCCACTTAGCTTAACATCTAGCAATCAGGATAAGTGGTCATACAAATCTTCAGCCATCTGGGTTATATGCATTGTACTCTCAGATGACTATCATGACAGAATTGTCATATACTCATTTCATGGGAGTGAAGTCTGTCTTCATCCCTTTCATTGCCGTGATATCTATTCAGTCAAGCTGGCATGCATACGAATAAAAAGTGACACAACTCAGCATTTCCCTTGCTAAGAAAACACAAGATTTTATTAGAATTATAGAATCATTTAGTAGTGCTTGGATCCCATTGCTTGAAAAATGGTCTTCATTGTGACACTTGAGGTCCTGCCTTCCTCTTTGTCTTAGTTCTCATAGCTAAGGACCAATAGGTTGGAAGACAGTATTAACATTATAACATATTGGAAAACATTCTCTTAACCAGTGTGAGAAGAGTAGGTTAAAGATACTGTAGATTTGACTTCTAATTTCTATTTCTCTATATTTTTGTATTGTTTTTTATCATATATGAGGTGACTGTTGTGATTTAGTGCTATACAAATAAAATTGCTATATAAATAAAATTTAATTGAATTAACTTGCTTGTATCGTGGTCCTCTACAGGTCTGGGACAAGCTTGATCTTTAAATTAAAAAGAAGTTAAAGAGGGTTGACGCCTGGTAAAGTGTCCATTATAGGCTTCAGGTGTTCCACCTGTTCCTGATCAATTCATTACCTGCCTGCATTTAAGGACCAGCTCTACTCCTTGCCACATTGTTCAGTGGTAATCTGGCTCTTCATGGCTCTGGTGTTTCTTTGAGTTCCTTGTGCACTTGCATCTGTGCTGTATTGTTTCTTATGTGCTCCTGTGTGGCTGAAGTGCTCTGCGCCAACTGGATCCACTTTTCTCTTCTTGTTGATTTTCTGTCCACACTTACTGAAAATTTCTGGAAAAGAACCTACTTCACAAACATCAACCCTCCCACACCTCTCAGACTCCTTGAACCCAAGACCAGTCACTTGCCCCTGCTGAGCTCTCCCCAGAATCAAAATGGTAAGCCTATTTCTGGATCCGTCTGTTTAAAAAAACCCTCCTTTCTCTTAGATCTCCTTAGCTTTAAGAGCGGCCTGATAATAATGAATGACAATAATCCAACCTAGAAGTAATAAGTGCATGAACTACCTTTGCAGCATCATTGTGAGACAGGATGTTTTTAATTTTCCAAGATTCCTCAGTGTTGCAAGAGGCCAAGGTAATGGCATCTAGAATAATCTGGTTAGACACCCTGTTTCTAAGATTTTTAAGCTCAAGTAAAATAACCTCAGTTTTATCTGAATTTAAAAGCAGGAAAGTAAAAGTTATCCTGGCCTTTATGTCTTTAAGACATGCCTGTAATTGAAATAGTTAATTTACATCATCTAGATTAATGGACAGATAAAGCCAGGTATCATCTGCATAACAATGAAAATATATGCAGTGTTTTCTAATAATATTGCCTAAAGGAATCATGTATAATGTATAAAGTATTGGTTTCAACATGGAACGTTGTGGAACTCAGTGACAAACTTCAGTGTGTGAAGAAGAGTCCCCATTTATATGCACCAACTGGAATCTATCAAATTTGATAAAATATGCAGTGCAGTGTCTGTAATACCAATAGTGTGCTCTAATCTCTAAAGTAAAATATTATGGCCAACAGTATCAAATGCCAAAAATAAGGTTGAGTGGGACGAACACCAGATGAGTCGACTGTCAGAGGCCATAATGTCATTCAGAACTTTCCTAAGTGCCATTTCTGTGCTCTGATGCACTCTAAATCCTGACTGAAACTCTTCAAATAAGCCATTCCTTTGCAAATGATCAGTTAACTGATTTGACGACTTCCGTTTCAAGAGCTGTTGAAATAAAAGGAAGGTTTAAAATCAGTCTATAATTATTAGCACATTGAACTTCCAGTTGAGTAAATGCTGGCACAATTTGCTGATCTCTGGCTTTTTAACCCATTTTTAACTGTCTTCTACACTTATGTCTGCTACAGTTACTCATTTCAAGTCTATTACTGTTTGGCTATTTATATTATTTAATCATGCTTTGTTTATGTGGCTTTATTAGCTCTAGTAGCCTACCTGTTATGCTGGCTCATATCCCTAGTCTGGCTACTTCTCCTTTATGGTTCCATCCAGTGAGCCTTAATGCGGATTAACAGTTTGACGGGATGGACTATACTTGACTTCTCTGTTCTACTTTCCCTGACAAACTTCTTGACTAACCTGCTCAAATGTTCTTCCTCTTTGGAAATACATTATATTGCCAAAAGTTTTTGCTCGTCTGCCTTCACATTTATAAACTTGAGTGACATCCCATTCTTAATCCATTGGGTTTTGAATGATGTTGGCCCACCCATTGCAGCTATAACAGCTTCAACTCTTCTGGTCTTCACAAAGCTCATTAGTGTTTTTATGGGAATTTTTGACAATTCTTCCAGAAGTCCATTTGTGAGGTCAGATACTGATGTTGGACGAGAAGGCCTGGGCTAGCAGTCTCCACTTTAATTCATCCCGAAGGTGTTCTGTTCTGTTGAGTTGAGATTAGGACTAGCAGGGTAGTCAAATTCTTCAACACCAAATTCGCTCATCTTTGTCTTTATGATATTTGCTTTGTGAACTGTTATACTCAAGCATTAAGTGTTCCTTTCACTGGAACTAAAAGGCTGAACCCAAATCCTGAAAATCAACTCCACACTTTCTTTTTTTTTTTTTACTGTTTTGGTAACCTTACAGACTTTCCAACTGAGAGTAAAAAAATTCCATGTAAAAAAACTGCACTACAATGTTACTTCATTCTTACAATTCTTCAAAGCCTGCAGTCCATGTTGTGTGTTTTTCCATACCATATAGAAAAGGGATACATTATGTACAGCTGACAAATTTGCATAGGACTAATCTTATTTGTAATGATGCCATGGTTTGTCATTTTGTCAACTAAATACATCTTATACTGTTGAAAAGCCTATTTATTTCCCCTTAAATGGTGCCAAATTTTGTAAGAAAAGATGCATCTGTTAGTTGAGACTCAGAGTTTAGTATGTGGGTTGTGACCATGAAAAACTTGCTAATTCTTCTCTGCTAATGCAAACCAGCTTATTGTGCTACTGACTCTTGTTCTGATCTTCTGGTACCCCAGGTGCTGACAATCAGGCTTGCAACCATCATGAGGTGGAGATGCCAGGTTGTTGTGGCTGTATATGGTTCTTCCACATGCTACTGAAACCCCTGTTTGATAAATGAATAACTTGTTAAGTTGACAGTATGCCTTATTTCTTCAGACTTCAATCATCCAATCCTATAAATGACACCAAACAAAAAAAATAAATAAATAAAAGTTAATAGCAGAAAAAGCTGTTTGGCATTGGCAGACAAAATTTATTACCAACAGAGAAATGATCAACGGAACACAAATTTCCTTACTTATTCTGCTAAGTTTGTGCTTGGTGGAGCTAGACTAAACAAATTAGCAGAAAAGTTTTTTTTTTTTTTTCTTTTGCTCCTCGGCGGAGACGGTCGCACTTTTCTTCTCTCCCTAATCCTTCCCTTTTTACCCTGCCTTGGCTGCTTGCTGCTTTAGAGCCTCTCTGCACACAACTTTTGAACTGCAATTTATAATTATGGATCTGGTCAGCTGGCCTCTCATTGCCTTTTTTGGATC
>VUQK01035890.1:0-16746 GCA_015106715.1 Bujurquina vittata | reverse complement strand
ACACACTTTTTCTTTCAGAGCTGCCTTCATTCTTCACTTCATCGGTGGAAACTATTGCTGACAGATTTTGGGCCATGTTGTCAGGACAGCATCACACAGTTTCTGCTGCACAGCCGTGATGTAAATCTCCCATTACAGCACATCCCAAAGGTGCTCTATTGGATTGAGAGCTGGTGACTGCGGAGGAAATTTGAGTGCAGTTCAAGAAACCAGTTTGAGATTATTTGACTTTTGTGGCGGTGTGTTTTCCTGCTGGAAGAAGGGATGGACGTGATCTGCAGCAGTGGCACCCAGTGCGGTCTTCCTCTGCTGAATGACTGCAGTGCAGTCGGATGTTTAGAGATCCTTTCCATTACTGTGAGACAGTGGATACAAGCTGCAAATACAACAGCAGGATGGAGTCTGATTTAGAGTAATCTCAGTGTCCACTTAGTGAATGTGAGCCAAACATTTCTTCTTCTATGAGCTCTGATTTGGTCTCTCCCTCTTTAGCTGATAAAAGCTCCTCTATGCTCACCATCAGCCATTTGATGCTGGGGAGGAACGCTTACTGCTACAGCTGGGAACAGGGCTGATGAAAGGAGTGAGAGTAACATTAGCAGTAAAGTTCTGACTGTTAGAAATCTGTGTAGAGTTTAGATGAGCAAATATCTGTGAGCAGATGCTCTGAAGATGTTGGATCTCCTTTCATGTGTAAACATCTTAGTGATGTTGTTTAGGAAATCCAGCTGACCACAGATTATTCCTCAGTGATGATCATCTGTCCACTGTCCTTCACATTCACGCCTCAGACACTGAACCTGACTTTAATGCACTCATTAAAGCCCAAACCTGCAGCCAGTTAAAGCTCCAAACCATTGAGAGCTTTATGAACTAACAGAAGGGTTTTAAAGGTAATCCTGTGTTGAGCAGGGGGCCAGCGGTTGCAAAAAACTGCCAGACATGGCACGTTTAAAAAAAAAAAATTTTTAAGTTAAAAGCCGTGCAGATCCCACCACCCATTCTGACTCTTCATAGTTCAAAAATCAAACCTGTAATTGGTGGGCGATGTTTCAGTCAGCTGTGTGATAGCAGCATTCAGCAGGAAGCAGAAAATCCTGTTCATTGCTAATAATAATATCATTCTTTTCTAGGAATATGATTCATCATTCATTTTCTGGTGTGTAAAACAGTATTTACTGGCTGCCTCGCCCTCCATAAAAACCATAAAAGAAAGAAGGGCAATGAGTGGGTCAGTTATTAACTGGTTTCCTGTCACTCAGGGGCCCTTTGGAGGGAGTGGGCCCGGCCTCATCTGAAACGGTTTAAACATTGCCAAGGTCACGGGTGCTGCTTGAGTGTGTATTGTGTGGTTGTGAGCACAAACAAAACAGTTGTGATGCATTTGTGTGGTTTTACCAGAAAAGTTAAAGGGCAGACGGTTTTAAGAAACATGCCTCCATAGGTGTGCAAAAAGCTGTGATGGCGTGCTGTGTGGCAGATGAGGGTGGACTCCAGAAAGCAGGATTCAGAGACAGAACTAAACTTCAAAGGTGATTTATTAAAGAAGAGAACGGAAACTATTAACACTGCTATACTGGGCTGGACAAGTGAAAGAACTAAACGCAAAATAAAACCAAAGGGCAAGGTGACACACAGCAAAGAGATCAACAACAACACAACAAGGAACAGATGCAGACCGAGGACTTAAATACACACACAAGGTAACGTGATTACACTGACAAGACAAAGGGGACGCAACACTAAACACAACCTGACGGGACTGTCAAAGTAAAACAGGAAACAACTAGACTGAGACAGAAACACAGACTAGACACACCACACAGGGAATAAACAACACAACAAAAGTACATAAGACCAGAGACATGACAGAGGGACAGGACAGACACAAGAACATGGAGGCGCAGAGAAGACTGGAATAAAGAGACATCAATATATCAATAACAATAACTAATAATGGGACAGGAAACTATGATAAATAATCAAAACCAATCAAACTGGAACACAACAGCTCCTAAATGAACTGAACACAAAACGCTGGGCATACGGCGCAGGACCGTGACAATATCAACATATGATGGGTGAATAACAATAATAATTGTTATTTTAACACAGGTTTAGTGCATAAATGATGCACCTTATATCAGCTGGAGTAAAAAAACTTTCTAAAATTCAAAACATCTGGCTTTAATATGAAATCCCAGGCGATAAAAAACAGGCCTAATTCTATGAAACAATTACACATCGTTGGCACTAAACCACACAAACAGCTACACTGAGCTGAGAGGAAGAAAGCACTTTGGGTGCCAGGCCACATTTTCCCCTCACACTGTGGAAACAGAAATGGTAAACGAGTGAATTATTACTATTAACTTTGTGGCATTCACTCGGCCCACAGCCAAAACGCTCACACCCTATCCACGGACAATCTGCGTGGTGACCACTGTCGAGGTGTTCAGCTGCTGGTTTCCCCTGATCTTCACCTCACGGTGCATCTGGCACCAGGTGCACGGGTAACACCAATATACTTTACAGCAGTCATCGCAGCACGAGCCCTGCAGGACGGAGAAGAGGAAGACGAGAAGAGAGGAAGGGGATCAAGGAGTTACTGTTTAATTTGTAGCTGTGATAGTTGCAACTACAGTAGAAGCAGCAGCACTGTCCACTATTGTGGACTCAGATCAGCATAACTTGATCAAGACTTTGAGCTCTCTTAATTGAACCAACTGTGTTTAGGATTCTGTGCAACTGCTTTGGTAACATCTGTTGTTGCATTGCAGGCTTTTGGATTATCTGGAGTGTGCTTTTGTTTGTTTGTTTGCTTTTTTCATAACATGTTAAAGTGAGGGGTGTTTCTGCTTTGACTGAGAGGTGTGCCAACACAACCAAATGACCAAAGCTCTGCATCACATTTGCACCATTTGTGCTTTTTTGGAGCATTTTTGTGGTTACTTGCACTAATGCACAGATTAATTAATTAACTATTAAGATTAATTAACTATTAATAGATGCACCATGATAATGAAGCATGCTAATGTCACTCATGGCTTGAAAAAATAAATAACTAGAAAGACAATGAACGAGACAAAGCTAAAGTGGAAGCTTAAAAATGTGAAGTTCATGCACAAATGGTTGGCGTCACACTGAGTGTTTTTATGCAGTCTATTGTGTAACCCTGCCACCTACAGTTGGTTTGCATGGTTTCCTCTTTTTGCATGTTTTAAATTTTAAGTTTTTATTGCTAGATAATGATTAGCTTAAGTTTAGTTTTTACCATCTTGAAAGTTGGTTTGTGTATTTCTAATTATTATAATAATTGTGTTTGTCCGGCAAGATTTTAGATATAAAATATTCATCAAAGCCTCATCAGCAGACGCTTCCTCTACATTTTGATTTTATTTTCCTTAGCGTTGTAAGTACATGATATTGCTTCAGTTGGCTTTTTTTCCTCAACAGTTCAGCTTATTTTATTTCATGTAAATAAATTAATTTTTCACTAATTGTTTCAGTTTTATCTTAGTTTTAGCTGTTTACAATAACCTCGTCCCTCCCCCGCTCCCAGCCTTACAGGGATGTTGTGGCGCTCTCTGATGGACTTCCGGAGCAAACAGGACACCACACAGCAAAAGTCCAGGAGCGGCATGCAGCAGCACCATCCATGCTTGTTGGCTGTATCACACTGCATGCAGGGGAAACACCAATATCCAAAGCAACCTTTAGGGAAGAAGAATAATATGCACGGATACTCCGTTAACATCCTGCCTGTGCAGGTCCTGTGTTTTCTATGCTGACTTCAGACACTCTAATACCTTACTGAAGAATTTGGACACGTCTTATACATTACTGATGCTGAAATCAGTGGTGCTTTTAGGGCTTTCCTCATTGACTTACAGGTGCCCATATCAGAGCAGCAGTCACACAGGCCGGTGCTCCACTGCCCGTGGCTCTGAGCGGTGTGGGTGACTGTCACCACCTGGGTGGGCTGCTGGTAGTAATCCATGACTGGAGGAAACAAGACAGAAATGGAGATCTGTTATAGTGGTTATAGATCCTGCACATGGAGAGATATGTGATAGAACATGAAAAAGGTAAGAGAAAGGTTCAAACATTACTGCTTACTGCAGTGCTGCTTCTGTAACATGTACAGCAAGGTGTACATCCTGTGACAATAACATCACACTATGTATGAAAAAGTGAACGAATGCACGGATCGAAATCTGATGGTACAGTTCTGAGTTCATTATTCCATCAGTTCTGACAGGATCGCCAACACCACTCACTGAAACTGTGGTACCTCTTTCCTGAACTCTTCTATGCGTATTGACCAGAATGTGAACCACAAATATCCCATTTGGATTCATCGCTCCATCAGACCTGTTGAGACTGATTTTCAGTCCAGTTCTTGTGTAATGTGGCGTACATCATCCTTTCCTCCCTGTTTCCCTTCAGTAAGAATGGCTTCCTGACAGCCACCCTTCCCTCGAGACCATTTCTGATGAGTCTTCAGTGACTCAGATAGAAGAACTCAAGATGCATCTCTCAGTTCATGTGAGATTTTTGCAAGATTTTTTCCTGTTTCTCAAGAACTTTCAGTTAATGTCAATCTGCTGTTTTTTTGAGCCTTCTACTTCTTCTTTCTCCTCCACTTACCCAGTTTCCAAAGATTTTTTAAAAGGCGCTCTGTACACACAGACACACACACAAAATAAGGCCTCAAATAATTTATGAATATCGGATTAAATCTACTGTTTGCTAAATCTAAATGCAGAAAAAACAGCGGGAGAGAAGCATTGCACCTGGTTCACACTGTTAATGCAGCAGGTCTTTTCCAGGCTTATTGACCAGCAGAGCTTTCACTACAGACACTCAGACCTCTGCTTCATCTACAACGTGTGTGGAATTTTCCCCACATATTTTGTATTTTTCTTCTTCATGTTTTGTCGTAGCAATGCCACAGTTTTCCTTGTGTTTGTAAAATCCCAGTGGAGGCCAGTTGACCTGTCCATATCTGGGATTGGTCAGATGATTCCAACGCCACCTCTTTCACATGAACACGCTTGTTAACTGGACTGACAAACCCCAGGTTTGCTTCTCGATTTAATAACCAACTTTATGTGACTGCTCAGCCTGGTTGCAGACTTACAGTAACAGTAAGTGAAGCTGTAGCTGAGAGATATTATGTGTACTTCATGCTAGATGGCCTTGGTAAAAAGAGATAAGACGTTTTTATTGCTACTGCAGTGAAAGAGTGAAATCACAGGTGCTCGCTCAATAACATAAAAAACAAGTTACATTACAGTACATTACTTACAGTGCTCTTTACTTAAAACTACTTAAATACTTTCCTGTAAAAACTTGAATATCTACTGCTAAATATTTGCAGGTAAATATAGTTTTATTGTGATTTAAGGTAAAATACGTGGAAATTCCATTAAATTACACCCTTAGCCATATTATAAAGTGTTACCCAGCCTTCTGCATTAAATATCCACAATAACATCTTTAAAATAGCAACAATATTTCACAAAACAAATGAAACATAAAATTTCACTTGCAGTCTAATACAGTCAGTCATTAACAATCATTAATTTCATAGCATAAACTACAACATGCTTATGACCTCATTGTGCTGACAAATATTAGATGTCCAGTTTTTTGGTTTTTTTTTGCTCTTTTACTCTGCGGACTGCAAATATTACTTTAACTCACTCGCAGTGCTTCAGTGGGAAAATGAAAGTAAACAGTACGAGTTCAGAAAGTTTGCAGACTGTTTAAAAAGTGTTTCTTACCTGTTCGCTGGTTCTCTGAGCTCCGACAGAAATGTGCCTGCAGGCAAACTTTCAGTTCTCCAAAAACGAGAGCCTGCAGCCCCTCCTGCACAGCGTCACACACGTTTACAGCCCCCACTCCTTCAGTGTGCAAACAATCTGACAAAACATTCGAGGAAAAGAATTTCAGTCAGTTAATAAGCTTTATTGCAGCTCATAATGTTGTGCGCTTATTGAAATGCTCTTTTTGCTAACTATGTGACTGGTGCGCCGAGTTGTGCAAAGAGAAGAAGCCCATCTGTTTGCATTTTGGACTTTATGTCACAGTATAAATAAAAGGCTAAAGCACTTTGGACTGTCTAATGAACTGAAGCACAAACGGTGAAGATTAAAGTTGCTTTTTATGTAAGGACAGGGCTCTTGATACAACTCACTGTTAATGTCTGCCCCTGTTTGACCAGGCAGAGGTCATGAACCCTTACCACAGACCTTGAAGTGTCATTTGCTCCTATCTACAGGCTGATACGTTCCTATAACGTTGCTTTAAAAGATAACGCACCCACGCACACGCATTATTTCTCTCCACATAACTTTGAAATTTGCTCATGTTTCTAATGAATTAAGCTAGGTTTTGTGGATCTAAAATCATCTGTTGAGCCCAACCGCTATAAAATAAATCATTTATTGCAGCATTTGTTTATTAGAGATGCACTGTACAAAAGTCTTGGTAAAACTTGCCAAATCTGCAAAAGAAAACTAGATTTCTAGATTATTTTAAGAATTTCTTCCTAGCAGAATATCAAATTTGTGGCTCTTTTGCTCTTGGACAAAGTCGTATTAATAACTGTGCGTTATGTGATTGATTGCTTTCAAGATAAAATAATTGTCTGTATGACTTCCAGGAGCAAACTTGTACTGCTATAATCTCCAGTCTTTGCCTCACCCAAGATCCTCACCTGATATTCATACTACGCCAGAAAAATGTGAACAGGGAGTGTTGTGTCAGTAGTTGTGAACTCTGAGTCCTTTCATAGCCTCACAAGAAATGCGTGGGAAAATCTGATGTGAAGCGTTACTGGACTTGTTTATTCAACAATAAACAAGTGGGAACAAGTGAGAGTGGGTCCGATTTCCTTTGTCTCTAAACTCCTCCTCTTGATCCACAGTGTTGAATATGATGTTAACCCACCCTTTGTAGCTATAACAGGTTCAACTCTTCTGGGAAGGCTTTCCAAAGGTTTGGGAGTGTTTATGACCTTCCAGAAGCATTGTGCTTGGTGATGCAAGGCTTGGATGGAGCTGCTCAGCCATGGAAACCCATTCCATTAAGCTCTCTACGCAGTGTTCTTGAGTTAATCTGAAGGCCGCATGAAGTTTGGAGGTCTGTAGCAATTAATTCTGGAGAAAGTTGGTGACCTCTGTGCACTATGCACCTCAGCATCCACTGACCCTGCTCTGTGATTTTTCATAGCCCACCACTTTGTGTCTGAGTTGCTATCATTCCCAAATGCTTCCAGTTTGTTATAATACTACTAGCAGTTGCCAAAGAAATTTTCATGACTGGAATTGTTGCACAGGTTTCATGGCACTACACTGGAACACACTGAGCTCCTGAGAGCAACCTATTCTTTCACAAATGTTTGTAGAAGCAGTCTTTATGCACAGGTGCTTGGTTTTATACACCTGTTCCCACGGAAGTGACTGGAACAACTGAATTCAGTGATGGATGGGTGACTGAATGCTTTTTGCAAGAGAGTGTATGTTTGATTTATCATTCTAACAGATTAGTTCCCTCTTACTGACCTTCTTGGCCAACTTGTGTGACGTAGTGCGTCAGAGTGCAGTGCGAAGACGTTTTTAAGAACTCATTTAGCATGTTAGCAAAGAAAGCCGTCATGAGGGAGGTGAGGCAGCAAATCCAGTCTAATAAATGTTGGGAAAATTTCTCATTTATCAATGACAAGGTGCTCTTGATCAGCTTCCGGTCTAAAAGCTTTTATACTTGCAGGAAGGAACAGTCAGCTAGACAGCTTCATGAGACTGAACGCTTGAAAGAGGCTTTTATCCTTTTATGCATGTCATTACCTCCAAGGCGTGACCTTTTCACAGAAGGGAGTGCGGATGAGGATGGAGAAGGTTTTCTCCTGTTCTGTACCCACAGTTTCACAGTTTGTGCTGGAGGCACACCACCTGATGAAGCCAACACATCATCCGCAAAAAGCAGAGACGAGACCCTGAGGCCACCATGAAAAAGCCTTCCGCCACCTGGCTACAAAATCAAGATTAACCAACAGTTTTTTTTTCCTCTTGTAGACATTGACAGACACTGCTCAAGCCTTTTTTCAGCTCATTTTGTTTTGTTATAAATATATTTTGATATGCTTTTTAAAAGAAATCAAGATGTAGGCTTGTTTTTCCAATTTCATTAACAGCTGTTTTTCAGGTGGTCTCACAGGATAGTTACTGCACACATATGCTCACACAGGTTAGGGGTGACAAACTCAATCACAGAACGGGCCAAAATTGAAAACACAGGCCAAATAGGACTAACATTTTTTGACAGTGTGATGTGTTTTTGTGTATATAAAGTCCTACTGATAATCGCATTGTTGTGTGTTTTTGTGTCAATAAATACCCTGTATCAGTTTTGAATACGTACAGTATTATTGGTAACTGGCTGACTAAGACAATACATCAGTGAATATGAATAGTTTTTATTTGAACACAGGTTGAACACAGCTCTGGTGATGATTGCAATGTCATATGAAACAGAAAGATTTTATTGGTCAGATTAAAACGTTACCTGAGATAACATCCAACACACTGATGTGACAGTGAAACTTAAAACACCTGGCTTTAAAGCAGAAGTCTATACAACAGCTGGGTGTTTCATACTGCAGAGCACAGCATCATAATCCACGTTGCTCAGAGCTAACAATTAAATTCTAGCACTGAGCTGTGCAGTGCTGTGAAATAGAAAGCAGATTGGGCGCTATGTACTTTGTTTGTTTGTCTTTAACTTAATAGAAACAGAACTAATATTTTCATACATTTGTATTATTAAAAAATTACGACAAATATGTTTTATGTAGAAAACATGCCATGTGCCCTGAACCCACAGATAAATGGCTGTATCTTATCCACAGATGACCTGTGTGGTGACCACCATTGAGGTGGTGTGCTGCTAATTTTCTGGCGACAGACACACCAACACATTTTGCAGCATTACAGAGCAAGCCTGAATGATGGAGAAGGAGACAGAGAGGATCAGGCAGCAGGAGTTACTGTGGTTTAATTTGTAGCTGTCATGGTTCTAACAGTTTATAATATGGGGAATACGACTATCAGCAACAGCACTGGCATCAAAATGCAGAGGGAAGTGTTGGTTTAAGACTGCTCACGCTGATTCTTAATTACTCTGGACTCAAATATACAGGACTTGAAAGGGAAACACACACAGGAGGTTTTTTATGTGTCAAAGACACACGTCCTTGCTTTTAATTACAAAACTACTGGGGATACTGAAAATACACTCACTATTAGCCTCACTAATACTAGACTGGGGTTTTCCTTAATTATTTGTGGCAAAGGTGCACTATTGGATTGAGATCTGGTGATTGTGGAGGCCATTTGAGTGCAGTGAAATCATGTTCAAGAAACATGAATTTCTATTTGCGTACCTCAATGCACTGAGATGTGATTGGCTGATATCTGTATTAACAACATTCAGTTGAACTTGCAACTTCTGTATGATGTCCTCTTATCTCAGAAGATCAAAAAGTGTAGTACTATTAGCAAATATGGGTGGGTATCGACTTACTTTTATCATGCTGCACAATCAGATGATATGTAAATGTGTCGTAGTGGTTGATGAGGTTGTGCAGGTAGATTACTGTTAAAGCTTGATGCGTGTGATTGGTCAGGGGTCTCCAACAGAGAGGTGATAGAAGTAAGGAGTTTCTACAGACCTGGGTGGGCAGGCCTCAGTAAGTGGGTGTCTCACATTGCCTGTTAACCCCACCCTCATCCCGCTGACAATGAAATTCCTCCCAAATTACGACTCCTTTTCTGCAGAAACGTCCGCTTGGTGTACATGAAGCTGGGAACCCACTGGAGTGAATGCACTGCTCTCATCACATTACAACAAACTGCAGAAACACACACTTCTGCAGTTCCTGAAGTTCTGATATGTGAAAATAAAACTTTATTTACAATTTTTAACACTGTCAACAAACCTGCATGTTTGTCTTGTTTTAACACTTTTAAGTGAGCTATTAGACAGATGTTATTGGAGGGAGGCATGGAGAAACAAAAAAATTGCGACTGTGCACTTGTCTCAAAATAGGAACAAATCTCAGGTCTTTAATGGATAATGTGTGCATTGATTTTTTTAAAAATTTCACTCTCTCAACAGCAGCTCTTAAGAACAGAGTCAGTGTGTAGATGTGACTGGAAAAAGGTTTAAAGCACAAACAGGAAATCTTTGTGTCTTTATGGTGTTCATCACCTCAGCCCAGAGTACAAAACACTAACAATAAAAACTGAAGCAGCAGCTACCAAAGATCAGAAAGAGGCTGTGCTACCCTCTGCTCGGCTGTAGAGGGCAGTGTCGGGCTGTACAAGGAGCCCTTCAAGCACTTATTTTAAAAGTGACAGACTGTGTTCAGTTCATAAGTTACCGTTTGTTTGTTTGTTTGTTTGTTTGTTTGTTTGTTTGTTTGTTTGTATGCTTGCTTGTTTGCTTGTTTGTTTGTTTGCTTGCTTGTGGTGGCTTTGGCTCCCACCACATTTGATGTGGTGTGCATATTTAAACATGGATCCAGAATAATTTTAATAAATTAAACACATAAATCACATCACTAAAGCATCCACCATCTTATCATTTCCAAAGTTTTTTGCCTACTAAACACAGGAACAGGATGCTCTTTCTTCTGGTCACAGTGGGGCTTTTCAGAGCTTCTCAGGTCAATAAGGTGGGGTCATACCGGCCCATGGATGCACCCCAGGATGTGATTTAAAGTGATAAGTGTGGCGACATCTACTGATGTCACTTAACAAAATGCTTCCCACAGTAATTACGGACACATACACTGAGCTAACACGACTACTTGCACTCTATACTTAAGGAAAAGTCCTAATCTTGCTTAAGTAACGGGGAAAATATTTTAGCATGCACATACACAATAATAACTAAACGTACACAGCATGCAGAGTGATTGATGTTACATTGTTGGATCAATAATGTGTGAAGTAATTTAATATTGCAGCCTGGAGATGATTTTATAGCTTTTTTTATAACAAGAATATATTATTATTTATCAGCAGATTGATATATGGTTTTCTTTTTAAATCAGCAAAATAAGTATCAGAGTAGTGCAATCTAACTGGCCTCATCGAGTGGTGTTGGGCATTGTAGGATTTACATCATGGGAGGCTCATCTGGAAGTTCTACTGAGGTCAAAGTGCTTTGAGATAACTACGCAGATAAAACTAAGCTGAACTGAAACATGTGACATAGGAGTGACAGGCCCACAGCAAAAATGGTTGCATCTTATCCACGGGCAGGCGGTGTGGTGACCGCAGTCAGGGTGGCGGGCCGTAGGTTTTCCCTGATCTTCAGCTCACGATGCATCTGGCACCAGACCAAAGGGTAACACCAACATATTTTGCAGTAGTCATCGCAGAGTGAACCCTGCAGGATAGAGAAGACGAGAGAGAGGATCAGGCAGCAGGAGTTACTGCGGTTTAATATTGAAATGAGGGGAATACTACAGAATCAGCGACAGCACTGAAACCCGTGCAGCTGCAAACAGTCCCTCCATTTCTTCAGACCGTTATCTGTCTGTGCACTGTTTCTATGATGTTAAGGATCAGGATGGTCGTACGTGACCACGCCAGGGGTGGGGTGGCAAATCATCACACAACAGGATGTTTAGAGACGTTCCTCATTCATCAGTGTGAGGCGGCGGAAACGAGCTGTAAATACTCGATCCTGTTGGCTGGAGTATTTTTCATGGAATTATCAGCCCACCAAAGAAATTTGGGGTCCAGATATTTTGAGTAGACTTCTAGTGTTTTATTTTTTATTATTATATTTTACTTTCTTTGCACTAACTAAGAGATGTGTGTGTGTATTATATATTAAATGCAGTTTACAGATAAAGAAGAATCAGCAGCTACTTTCAGCTTATTCTCATGGGTTTGCCACAGCAGGTAGTTTACATGCCTGAGTTTACTTCTGATGCCCTTCCTGATGATGTCTCCTCCCGTAATTTAACCAGATGTCTTGTTACTGTTGCTGAATATGTAACACACAACAATACAGAACCACTAAAATACCGTTTACATGAGCTTTTAACTTAAAACTCCACCCTCTCATCCAAATATGGTCCTTTCTGGCTAAAAAAAAAAACCTAACATGTGATGAACATAAACTAAAGTGGAAGCTAATGCACAGTGACCCCATCACCAACCCAGCCTTACAGGGATGCCGTAGCGCTCTCTGATGGACTTGCGGAGCAGGTAGGACGCCACACCACAGCAGTCCAGGAGTGGCCAGCCAAAGCACCAGCCATGTTTACTGGCTGTCTGACACTGCATGCAGGGGAGGCACCAAAAGCCGCAGCAGCCTTGAAAAATCAAACAGAAATACAATATCAGCTTGTCTGGCCCTCACATTTCACCAGGCTGCAGTTAGTTTTCTGGGTATTTAGAAACTTCTCCTCCTCCTCCTCGTTGCCAGCTGGCCTGTGTTTCTGTGCACGTGCTTCTGTTCTTCCCATGGTCTGGTTTTTCTCTGTTCGGTGATGTCGTTTCAAGGGTCATTGTTTAGCCTAAATTTCCAGCTGCCATTTGTTTGCATTGTTTACATGAGTTTGTTCAAGTAAGATAAATGTAATAAATCTGCCAGTGGGTCCGTGGGAGGAGGCCAGAGGCACAGGGAGAACATGTGACAGTACTAACCACTTATCCACCGCTGAGCACTTAAGGTCAGTGAAACTTGTTTTACTGGAGATTAACCTCAAATGGTCAAAAGCTCAATGATGCTACTATTCTAATTCAGACCGATTCAGAGCCTTGTTGCTGGGTTAACTTACAGGTTTCCATATCAATGCAGCAATCACAGAGGTTGGTGCTCCACTGCCCAGAAATGGGGGCTGTCACCACCTGGGTGGGCTGCTGGTTGACAGCCATGCCTGGAGGAAACAAGGCAGAAATGGAGACACAGGGTGAAGGGTTATAGTGGTTATCGCTCCTGCGTATGGAGAAATCCCAGAACAGGAGAAAGGTAACAGACATTAGTGTCCACAGTGTGATCTTTGTTGCATGGACAGGATGATTTCTGGTTTGTGTAAATCACTACAAAGACCTTGGGTGAGATGTACAAATGATTTGTGTGCAGCAAAAGTTCACCATGCAGCAAATGGCTGAGCTAAAGCCTCCACCTGTCTTCTGGATCCCATGCCCCTACACCCTGGGTCCCATCATGGATGACATCATCTACAACTCCCAGGAAACTGCCCTGGGCCCTACTATGAAGTGAGTCAACATACCCATGCCCCACCATGATGTTGTTTTGTTTTTTTAACCTGTTTTAAGGGGTGGTCCTTTGTGTTTGCTCTCCGCCCAGGCTGTGGACTCACCTTGCAGCATAGCCTTGATTAACTAATTTATTTGAGCCATAATCTATCAGCAAAGCTGACATCAGATTAGATTAGAAACAGTTAAACTGGGAAACAACAGTTTTTCACTAAGTCTCATTACGGAAAATTCAGTCTGAGCTGTTTCTCCACATTTTTATCTTCACTTCCTGCATTTTGTCTGTCAGGCTGTGGCTGAATAATTAGATTTTTAAAAATCAAATGTAAAACTAAGATTCAGCTTCATCTGAAGAAAATTCAAGCTAAGTGAATGATGACAGCAGACATTATAAAATTAATTTTTATTCTGTCGATGATGACAGCAGAGTAAGCCAGCCCGTCATGCTCCACACTGATACGTACAATCCTCGATCTGCTGGACTAAAATTGAGGCTCTGCTCTTTATTTACCTTTTTTACCTGTTGCCATGGTGAATCCTGGTATTGGAACTCAATTGATGACTTTCTTTCCTCCGTTACACACACTAACTCAGGGTGAACATACTCAGAGCTGACTGGATTAAATCTGATCAGCTGTTCTGGAACGGGAAACTCAGAGTATGTTTTTAAACTCTGAGTTTGTTGATCCAGCTTCCTGGAACAGAGCCCAGAACCCACAAGAGCACCAGGCTGCCGTGTAACCTTTGCATTTGTTAACATCACAGGACGTCATGCTCCGGGGTTTTGGCTCTACAGCCTCAGTTTTGGACTTCCAGCTTCTCCTTGCTGAATATTTACTTTTTGATTAAGATCAGATAGGCCCTGCTGGCCGCTCCCTTGTTTCCTGCGGGGTTGGTGTCTTTGATTTGGCAAAGATTTCCATTTACCCAGGCTTGCAACCAGCACTAGGAGTGACCCAGCCCGGTCTGGAACACAAAATAACTTGAAAATTTGTCTCCAACAAAACAAATTAGTAAAATAAGCATAACAGGAGTGCATTAGTAACTGCTGTGATTCCTCCTGGTCCACGACAATAACATGGTGAGAGTGTCCAGGCAGTTCCTGGAGGATGAAGGAATTGATATCCCTGACTGACCCCCACACTACACCTGACCCAAATCAAAAATTCACCTGTTTCTTAAGAAACCCCAGTTCAGTGAAATGCTTCTAATTCTGCACCTTTCCAATATGTGGAACAATATGTTGTGATCAGTGTCGCTGGTGCTGACAGCGAGCAGTTTGCGTGTCTCTGTGAAGGTTTCTAACCTGCCTGCAAAGAGTTCTTCCAGGATCTCTGCGAGTGTAAAGAAACAGGCCTGTGTTGGTAAAATGGTTTCTGTCACCTGATTTATATAAAAATATAACTTTTGCCACTTTCGTCTTGTTTGGAAATGTCCCGCTTTGAAAATACAAGTTACAGAAGTGTGTTGTTGTTGTTGTCACATCAACATCCTTCCACTCAGCTGATGTTTTATTCTTACATACTTTTAACAGTTTCTATGAAAAAGAGACCGACTCTTCCTTTCCCCGAGAATCCCTAAAAAAAAATCCTTTCTTATACAAACTCTGTGATTCTGTCATTTTCAGCAGATAATCTGATAATCCTGTTTAACACATTCCAAATTCCTTTAATATTGTTTATATCTATTCTCTACTAATGTTCGTTTTCACAAATCCTCATAATATTAGTTACTTTAATTTTATATATTTTATATTTCTTGTCTTTCTATCTTTTATAAGGTGTCTGTAAACAGCATTTTTCTTTCTGCTGGCCTGTTTGATACCTTTTGTGATCCATGGACTGTTGTTGTTTATGACCGCTGCTGCATCGCCTCATAGGACAATTCTTATCAAATAATAATTTGAATATCTTTAGTTCATTATTATATGTTTATTAATATATTTCCCCTCACAAACCTCATCCTATTCCTGTTTGAATAATTCATTTTTAAATGAATTATTCTTTTAGTCTCTTTTAAGTTGTTTATCAGTATAAAAAGTTCTTGTTCTTACCGTTTCTCGGGTTCTCTTCGAGTTCTCTTTGAGCTTTGAAAAAAACAATGAGCTGAAGAGCGGAAAACTCAGTATTTAACTACAAATCAAGGAGGGGAGGGGGGAGTGGATAAGGGTGTTCTGAGGGCTCTGCGCACACATACATACTCCTTTCTGCACCAGGAGAGGGGCATGGGGTGCACTAGGCTCCTCTTGGAATATGATTTGCCCCCAATGTCCCCTGCCAAAAGCAACAGGACACTCCGTCCCTTTTCTTCCACTTTTCCAGCTCAGGGTCGCAGTTGGAGCCTATCCCAGCTGGCATACGGCAAGAGACGGGGTACACCCTGAACAGGTCACTAGTCTATCACAAGGCTTATACAAAGAGACAACCAGTTACAGCTAGAGACAATTTAGATCACCAATTAACTTAATGTGCAGGTCTTTGGGAGGAAGCCGGAGTACCGGAAGAGAACCCACACAGACACAGGGAGAACATGCAGACTCCACACAAAAAGTCCCCGGCTGGCTGATGGACTTGAACCCAGAACCTTCTTGCTGTGGGGTAATATTGCTGACCACCGTACCGCCACGCATGAGCACTGTTAATTTTAGATTCTCAAAAACAAGTAGATGAGAGCATAGTCAAGCGCATTGGGAAAGTAACTAACTGAATATATTTTCTTAATTACTTTACAAGGAGCTGGTCATTGACTTTAGGAAGTCTAGACCAAGGTCACGACCAGTTCAGATCGAGGGAGTCGAGGTAGAGACTGTAGACTCTTATAAATACCTTGGTCGGACAGCACTGAATATCTGTACAGGAAGGGGCAGAGCAGGTTGTACTTCCTGAGGAGGCTGCGGTCTTTTAACATCTGCAGGAAACTCCTGGAGATGTTTTATCAGACTGTTGTAGCGAGTGTCCTGTTTAACACCATGGCGTGTTGGGGGGACAGCAGCAAAACCAGGAAGGACACATCCAGGCTGGACAAACTGATCAGGCGGGCCGGCTCTGTGGTCGGCATGAAGCTGGACTCTCTGGTGACGGTGGCAGAGAAGAGGACTATGGACAAACTACTGGACATTATGGATGATGCCAGTCACCCTCTGCACACTGTCATCAGCAATCAGAGGAGCCTGTTCAGTGACAGACTGCTGCTGCCCAAGTGTAGGACTAACAGACTGAAGAACTCCTTTGTCCCTCACACCATCAAACTGTACAACTCCTCACTGGGGGGGAGGAGGGGTAACAGAAGGACAGAGGGGGGGAAGGAAGAAGCAGCAGCCTGAGTCTGACCATAACACCATAAACGTAGTGCAATATAAATGCACCTTAGTTTATTATTTATTATCTATTTATTCTATCCTATTCTATTGCTGTATATATTCTTGTATATTTCTTGTATA
>VUQK01035882.1:0-10988 GCA_015106715.1 Bujurquina vittata | reverse complement strand
TAATTTTTTAATATTGCTTAATGATGTATTAGACCAAACCATGGAGCAATAATCTAAATGAGACAAAACAAGAGATTATATGACATTTGGGATTGTTTGTTTAGTTAGATATTCAGAACATCTTTTAATAACTGACAAACTACTACCCATTTTAGAAACCACTCTGGATATGTTTATCCCAGGAGAGTTTACTCTCTATATAAATTCCTAAGAGCTTCACCTCTTCCACTTGTATAAAGATACATCCTTTATACAGAGATTCAGTTGAAGTTTGGCTCTTAGAGAATTATTTTTACCAATCACAATACTCACTGTTTTAGAAACATTTAAAATGAGTTTGTTACTGTCCACCCAGTCAACTATACATTTGATTCTTGTTCAAGGTCAGATTGAATCTCACTAATAGACTTTGCTGCTAGATATATTGTAGTGTCATCAGCAAACATTGAGATGCCAGCTTTACTTAGCGCTGATGGCAAGTCATTTATAAATATTGAATATAGAGTTGGGCCAAGACAACTGCCTTGTGGCACTCCATGTTTTACAGTCTTATAATCGGAATAGCAGCTGTTATAATAGACCAGTTGTCTCCTGTCACTAAGATAACTATTGATAAACTGTAATGCTGATTCTTCAAAGACATAGGATTTGAGTTTCATGATCAATAGTGTCAATGGGTGCCGAGAAATCAAGTAACACAACCCCAATTATGTTGTTATTTTCCATTTCCCATAAGCAGTCATCTGTCATTTGAGTTAGAGCAGTTGCAGTGGAATATTTTTCTCTGTAAGCATGCTGATAACTTGTGAAAAGGTCATTGTCTTTAAAATAAGTGCTAATCTGTTCATGTATATAATGTTGTCCATTATTTTTACTCTAATGGATCGACAATTTGTTTCAGTAAATGTAATTTTTTAAGTTTTTAACAGAGGTATCACTTTTGATATTTTCCAAGCAGACAGAAGCTTGCTTTTATTAAAACACTGATTAATTATATGAGTTACAACTGGTGCAATAACTGAGGCTATAGGTTTTAAGAGTTGCCCGTCCAGTTCATCCACCCCAGGGGGTTTGTCTTTATCAGTCACAAGTAATGATTCAACTTTTGATATACATACATGGTCACTGAAACCTACAGGAGTGGATGAAGGGTCCGTGCAGAAATGTGGCATGTTAGTAAAAATATGGTCAATACAAGTTGCTATTTTGGCTCCATCACTTTTGTAATTTAGTTGGTTCATTTATTATCTGTGTTAGACCACAAGCAGCAGATGCAGTTATTAATTTTGATTTCATGGGACAGTTTGAAGAGCACCAATCACTGTTCAATCTCCCAATAAAGAGACTTCATTGTTTGTGTTTGTAACGAGATCCAGCATTTGACAAACACATTCTAAATACTCAGTTTTTGGATTCAGGGGCCTATGGCAACAGCCAGTAATTAGTGGCTTAACGTACTTTAGATGAAGCTTTATCCAAATGGCTTCAACTGTGTCTAGCATGAATTTTTGTCTTAGCTTTACTGGTCTATGACTTTGAACATAGATGGCAACTCCTCCCCCATATACATTTCTATTTTTATGAAATATATTGTATCCATTTATTTCTACCGAACCGTCCTTGAATGTTGAGTCTAAGAGGGTTTCAGATATTGCCAGCACTTGAACGTTCTCTGAAAATAATAATAATTTTCTATTTCAAAGATTTTATTTCTAATACTACATATATTATTGCGTGCTATTTTTAACGTGTTGAGTAACATTTTTTTTTTTTCATTCCATTCAACTTTTATTACTTTATTTGTTATCTTTATACTTTTGATATTGCAGCATTGATATTACTTTATCTATATTTATCTAAATCTTTGAGATCTTTAACAATCACAGCTTTGGTTTCATCATTGGATTGTATCATCACCTTGCAATTTCTTGTTCATGTTGCTTTAATTTTGTTTTGGCTTTTAAGAATATATGCATGTTTTTGCTATTTCTGCATTTTTTTGGAGTCAAGGGCGCATTTAAGTATACCTCAGTACCCCTCAGTTTGTTCAACCATGTGTGTGTGTCTGTGTGGGTGCGTGCGTGTGTGTGCGCTTTAATCGTTTTGAGTGCAAAAAATCTACTCAAAGCCAAGAAACTGGGAAAAATACAAACAATGCACATTAACAGGCTTAACACTATCACAGGTCTATTGTTAACACAAAGACTTATGATCATAACAAATTTGTGTATGTTAAAACAATGCATTGTTTAAATGTATTTTTTTAATGCTGTGCTTTGCAATTTCAGCTGCAACCCCATCGCTGTTGTTAAACTGTCTTTGAACGAGTAAAGAAGAAAAACAACCTAATAAAAAAACTGTAGGAAGGCTTACTTACAAATCTTATATAAAGTTAGGAAGTAAAAGACTTAGTTGCATTGTTTTAGTATTATATCGCTATTTTAAAGCTCATAACCATAAAGCTGCTCTAACTACTTTGAGGTGAGAAGGAAAACATGATAGGAATGAAGTTCCTATCATGTTTTTCAATTCTTGATTGTTGTTGGAAAGACAAAGACTTTGGGTGTGTAACTATAAACTCTCTGCAATATATGCGCATTCATCTCTGAAAAATGTTGGCACCATATTCCAAAGGACCTGACCGGACAGACCGCTTTTGTAGATGCTGATTTCTTATCTCGAACATAACCTGCCGATAACAACTACGATATCAACGTTCTTCGGAAAATCTAGGGTTAACCCTGAGGCTACTTTGCCGAGCCTGAAAACGTGTTTCATAGAACAGGTTGACAAAATCCACCAGCTACTCATTAATACTGTTTGCAGTGTATAGTGGGTATTATGAGCCATTCCAGAGCCAGTTGTGAGAGTTGTGAGAACCAATACAGTAAAATTACAGACCTGACAATTAACTAAACCAAATTTAAAACACCATAAAATAATTCTAAAGTACAGCTAATCAAAGTCAGTGACACAATAAATGAATTTTCTTGTAAAAATGTTAATAGACAAAATGGGTGTGAAAATTTAAAAAGCACCAGTGCTGCAAGTCTTGTTTTAACTTTATGCTTTATGACTGTTAGCGTTTGCAAGGCGTTCCTTACAAAAACCAGACACACACACAAAAATGATTTCTTTACATTTTTAAAATTTCTCTCGTTGGATGCGATTTGGAAGCTGCTTCTATGTGACCCGATGACTGCCAGCAAACCACACCAGGGAGTGAATAATGATTGCAACAAATGCATAATGGGAATGCAACTGACATGAGCCAGGAGTTAGTGAACTAGAAGTAGCTACCGCTCAATTGTGAAAGAGAGACTTGTAGCGGAAAGATAGGAGCGCTAACCGAGACTAACAAGCCAATAAATGTTTCATGTGAACCGAACACAAAGAACTTTACCCATCAGAGGTTCAGAGTTTCGGTAACCTGAGTTTAGGCTGACTTTAGCACCGCTGTCCAGCTTTTTATGGGTCTTGGGAACGTTCACGTAATTTAAGATAGCGTAATATTTTGCACTTTCATCCTGATGTTTTCATCTCTAGCTTGTGTGTTTGTTTTGTTTTGTTTTTGAATGTCTGAAATGTTTATTTCTAAATTTTCTGTTATGTTGGTTTACCTGGTGAAAATAAACAAGTGAGATGGGTACATATTTCGTTTTTATTCGGTCGCCTAATAATTCTGCACAGTAATAGTTACCTACACAAGCACATCCTCCTAAGATAGCCAAATCTAAAAAACCCCACTCCAACTTCCAAAAAATATTAAGCTTTGAGATTTATGAGTCTTTTGGGTTGATTGAGAACATAGGAGTCTTTTTATTATTGAACAACAACTATCAAATACAACTTGCCTAATAATTCTGCACACAGTGTAAGCAAGCTGGAAACAACCGGACAGCCTTTTTAAAACTCTTTACCATCGTGTTCATCAACAGCAAGTGCCTTTTCCTTATCTGATATATTGTCTGATTTTTGGCCCTTTTGGCCTCATGCGATCAATATTTTGTGAAAATCCTTGGCGTGTTCTCCCAACAGCGTCTTCAGAATCGATAAACAGATCAGCTCAGTTGTCAGCACTGCTGTTTTCAGTTAATCACCCATCTCTCTCCCAATGACTTTGAGAAAGTTACTCCTGCTTTTAGTACATCTCAGTAAGACTGTTGTAATTGTGTGTGTGTGTGTGTGTGTGTGTGTGTGGCTGCTCATCTTCTAACAAGAAGGACCATGTAACACCAGTGCTAGCCTCCCTCCACTGTCTTCCTGTCTGTTTCAGGATTGATTTAAAGGTTTTATTGTTACACTCTCTGCCTACACTCCTCTCTCTCTCTCTTGCACTCTCATCTGTGGGCTTGAGTGTATGAACGAAGACAGGTGTTTGGAGCTGGAGCAGAGCATCAACAGCTGCACTACATCACAATCATCGAGCCTGCTTCAAATACTGAGCTCTTCCAGAATGTACAGTAGACGCTGCTCGTGCAGTCTGTCACGTTTCCTGCTTCCACCTCAGCGTCTGCATTTGCTTTAATCACAGTCCCTCCCAGTACCTGTCCACTTCTCCAGTTTAGCTTAGTTCTGCCCATGATCCATGTGTAATTCCCCCTGTTCCCGCTCAGCCCAACTCAGCCACACATTTCCATCTACCTGCTGAACCCACAGCATCCTGCTGGCAGCACAGGTCCTCTAGTCTTTTCCTTTAATCCCAATAATGCCTTTCATAATAACTAGCCTGTGCCTGTGTCTCACAATTACATTCTCCACCCTAGCTGTGAAATGTCTTGTTGAATCTTAGAACATCCATGCATTTTCACTTTATGAATCTTTTTATTTTTGTTTTTTAATTCAGCTTTTATTTATTTATTTTTTAAATGAACTAGCTTATGTTAAAGCCCTAATTGCATCACATTTAATTGCTTTTAAAATCATCTTTCAAGCCCCTGTGAACCCTGCAAAAGCTGCGCTCTTTCATGTTTATTTACTTTGACCCGCGAGATTGCAAAGAGGTAGAGGGATAAGCTCGTTAATCATGCATGCCCTGTGTCTGTATACAATGTGCGTGGAGCATATGTAGAAAATTGCAAGCATCTTCATCGCTTGCTTCAAACATCCACATTACTGCACAGACAACGGAAGCAGTAGGAAAATCAAACTGCATCTTAGAGATCCACCTATGAGCAAATGTGCATTGAAAATTCCTGCACAGATCATTGCTTTTCTGAATGCTCAAGTCTAAGTTTATGGAGGTAAACACAGAATATACCAAGAGACTTTACTTCCCTGATGCCAGTAGTGTTGCTTCTGCACAGTAAAGAACTTAAACAGAAACCCATGAAATTCTGTTGGGGACTGTTGTAAAGCACAATACACCATCCATGCATGTACTCTAAATCCCCTGATGGAATTTATTTATTTATTTGAAAACTTTTCTCTTTTTTTTTAAGTACACAAGAATTTCCATCAACAAAAGAATAACATGTTTATCAAATCTTGCCACAGTGGGATGCTTGTTCCTCCTCTGAGGACAGGTGCTCTGCCTCAAGCAGCAAACTCTTCCCTGAAAGAGTGGAAAATGAAACAATCATTCATATGCAAGCAGGATCCGCGGTTAGGTCGCCATTTGTATTCTGCGTCCTTGGTTGGTTGGCCTTTCTCTTGTGAATATCAGCAGGATGCGTTGACTGTTCATGACTGGGATTCGGTGTTGAATCCGAGCCGTGGTTTCAGGCATAGCAACAGGACAAACGGAGGGGGGGTGAAGGAACAGGCTGCAGTCTATTTTGAGTATTTTTGTTTAACCCAGTTCCAGTGTCAGCGTGCTGTGACTGAACCAAGGCCAGTCAGGTGCGTCGCCTCTTTTGAAATATGGGGCAACAATGTTACAGATGAAAATGTGATGTTTGGTTTCATGCACGACACGAGGAGAAACGAAATTAGACTGTGCAAAGAGAGCGGGACTAAAAAAAAAGGCAGGTTCAGGTTAACAGGCAATAATGGCTGCGGTCTCCCTCGCCGCAGCTTGCGAGCGCCTGTCCGTGACCTTGGTGGCTGCGGCTTGTGTCGCCGTTTGTGTCTGCCAGACAATGCCACAGCAAAATGGACAACCGTGGCTGTGTGGCTTGCTCCGTCCTCATCTATTTCAAAATACACGGACACCCACAGAAAAGCTTCCAACACAGAGCTCCCGCGCGGCAAGAATGAAAGCGTAAAGCCTGTAAATAAACGAAGACACGGCAGCGCCACCTGAGGCCCTGTTGTCTGGAATTCCTGAGTTTCAATTTGGAGGGTTTTTCTCTCTCTTATGCAAGCAAATGAGGCAATCAGGAGAAGCCACGGGTGAGGCGGGTTATGAGGGACTGGCTGCACGGATTGGAGACGAAACCCATCCATGAGCTGCTCCGTTCAAATGCGCTGATGCTGATGCATCCGCCCTCCAGCTATCCACCTGAGAAAGCACTTTATGAGCTAGTGAAGTAAGGCACATGACAGTTTTGCCTCGGCTTCCCTTTTGTCAGTTCCACCACGCGGTGCCTTCAGCTTCAGCACCTCTCTCAGATCCCAGATATGAATCACAGCATCACCCGAATGCGTTTCATCTTTCACTTCCACCGCCAGACACCGACAGTACTTCACCGCTCCTGTGAGGCACAGATTCTGTCAATTTAACCGCACTTCATCTTAATTTAATATCAGAGAGATACGAGGGTGGCCTATGTGATTAAGTGATCCAAGTTAAAGATAGTGAGTCTTCCTGTATCTGCATGTGCATGTTTGCGTCTCGATTTTCACATCTGCTTTGAAATCTTCAGTGCAATGCCATTACACTTTGCGTCACTATTTCCCCACACAAACAGACACTAATCTAATATTATGACAGCATCTAGCTTTTTGATAATGTTTTGGGGCCGATTTCTGTTTCTTTTTTACAGTTGGAAAAATTACGCAGCGCACAGCCCGAGCTTATTGTATTTGTGTAACCACGGTGAGAGAAGAGCGCCAAACTGACTTTACTGCTGAGCCGTGTAATCTGCAAAGACACGGGAGCGCTTCGAGTGTTCATTGTGTGTGTCGGGGAAATGGAAAGGCTTATATTTTTGCAGTCTCCTTGGTGTGGACAAATGCGTCAAAGCCACGAAGTTGGTGTCACCGTGCCTCGGGGAAATCATTGATGTTTCAGGTGCAGCTGAGTGATGCGGGGAGACTGGAGCACAGCAGACGTGGGGACTCGTTAGGAACTTTATTTGCCATTGTACCCTTCAACAGACATCACTCTTAATTAGGTCTCCATGGATGGCACTTGGCATCTGGAATCTTTGCTCATGAACGGACCGAACCGATGTCCTTTAGTGCTCTCATTGCCACAGACACACACACAGACACGCACTCCTCTTTATTTCCAGGTTATTTAAGAAGTGTTACACCAACGGCGTGTAATATCTGTGTTAGGGTAAAAGCTGTTGGAGTTCTCACTCCATCTAGTGGTGGTTTTGAGTTGCATGACAAAAGCGTGCACATTGCGCGCGCACGCACGCACGCACACAGTATCAGCAGCGCCTCTTTTAGAGCACAAAGCTCTAACAGACTTACACTGACTCGAGTGACCCAAAAGCCTCAGCAAGCAGTTCTGATAATCCCAGCAGTGAGCTCCGAATGGATATCAAGGAAACACGACTTGTGGTCATTATTAAATGAATGTCAGTGTTGCTCTGTGATGTGTAAGAAGGAGTCTCTGCACTCTCAAAGTCCAGTGCAGTACTCTCTGTACAGTAAGTCAGTCTTACAACTTCTTTCACTGAGTTTTATTGAGAAAGTGTGCAGTCTGTGTGTTTATACAGCAGTAATTTGGGTATTTAGATTTGGTTGAAATGAGCATACAAGGTCTTATTTTTTTTTTTAATTAGATTTATTTATACTTCAAGCATCTGAAGCAAACCCTATGAATGACACTGAACTCTGAACATGCAGGGATTAAGAGTTTCAGTACAAAGGAGGGAAGAATTAACAAAGGTTTAAGGCACAGATTGTACTTAATACATTTGAATCTAAAAATAAATGACTAAAATGCAGACTTTCAATGTATTTAGCTGCACCACTGAGGTAGCTTTATCTCGTCTGACATCTTTATAAAACTTTAAGCATTAATGGCACACAGAAAAAAGTGGGTTTTTTAAATAAACTATTTGTGTTAAAACCTATGGCAATCATAAACTGCTCGACAGTAAACGCTAGTAGAGTAAATGGCGTTACACATTTTCGTATCAGCAAAACACAAACCCCAGCTGACGGCACTTTTTGGGAATTAAGACACCCATAGTGTTGGGACAATATAAAAACATAAGTCTCCTGTATAAACAGCATCTTAACGAAGGCTTCCTTTAAATGTCTTTAATCAAACTCATCTTTAAATCAAGTGGAGGCTCTGACAATGTGTCATACAGTTAAGTCTCAGACTTATTTCAGTACAGAGAGACAGAAGAACCAAAATTAGACATTACATATCTCTAAAGTAGGAAATCATTAAGGTGGGCTGTTTGGGAGATATGACCTTACTGAATGCTGCTGTGCATATAGCTGCTAAATAGATTTGAAGCAACCCAGTGGTATGGTCATGGTGTCGCTGCTGGTAGCTGGTAGGCCTCAATGTGATGCTTTTTCTTGCAACCATGTTCACATCTTTCATGAAGTTGTCAAACTTGGCATCATCAAGAACCAGCGCAAGATTAGGAAGACAAACTGAGGGGAAAGCTGGGTTAGGGGGCCATCACAGACTGAGGGCAGGGTGTTAAAGGCTTCAGGTTGGACCACATTCTGATGGGGATTCACAGAGTGATGTCTGTCAAACCTGCTGGCTAAGGAGGAGGTCTGCTGAGCCAGATTACTGATCTCCACCTGCTCACACTCTTTGTTAGGCTCTAGGGATGTAGGAGACTGGATAGGATTGTGGATAACTCAGGAGCATCATGATACAGTTGGATAAGGTAATAGAAGGCCAAAATCATCTGGATGCAGAGCACAGTCCACCAAACTCTCACACGTCAGACACAGATAGGCAGTCTGGAACTAACCGAGCATCAGATGTACAGGCTGGGAAATCCTAGGACATGCCAAAGGATCTCTGGTTAAAGGTTTGAGTGGCTGCAGGGAGGGAGTCTGAGGGCGAATGGTGACATGTGAGCCCTGCCTCTGGGTAGGAGTAATGGGAGGGAGAGCCCTCAGGGGAGCACAGCCTCTGATCTATGCATTCATGCACATCCATCAGCATGTCATGGCTGAGCTCCTCCTGCTGCAGAGAGGAGCTGGAGGAGGCAGGGCTGTACGGAGGGAGGAAGACAGCAGGAGTATCACCCAAGAGAGCAGGTGAGCTGTTGCCTGGAGAAGAGCTGCTCACCACACAGTCGATGTCTTGCTCAGACTCTCTCGTAGCTCTGCCACCTGTCTCCTCACTCTGGCTGTTAGATGTCCTCTGCCTTTTATTGTTGGAGCTTTGAGGGTGTTCAGCACAGTGGTAGGAATTTGGTAGAAAAGAAGATTTGAAGGCCACGTTGCTGATTTTCTTCTGCAAAAATCTGGCCTCCGTTTCACTGCAAGAACAGAACATGTAACAAGTCAGTGTCTTTACTGTGAAAACCACGGAAAGATTTATTCAAGGTTTCCAGAGAAGATCACAATACCTGATGATGAAGTTGGTACAGCTGATGGTCTGACACTCTGCAGAGCCTTTAGTGGCTTGACTATAGATCCAGCACCATGACAGATCCACACGCTGGAGTCTGAGCACCATTTCCACCTGGAAGCCATCATCTGCGTGCACTGGAGGAAACATTCATGATCATAATTGTGCATTATAAAAATTCTTTGTACTCACTCCTAAAAACAAAGTATGCTCTTTGTTCTCAGAAAATGTGCTGAACTAGCATGGGTCTTTGGAGAAGGGCTGCTGCTTAACAGCGATAACATTTAGTGTTGTATATAATCAATCATTCAGCGACTGAAAGCTCAAGTGCTAGGTGTGGTATGACTAGATGACAACGGGTATTTAATGTGCCAGTGAAAACTGAAATGTCAAGTTTAGCTTGTCTTTATGTCTTGCAGGCTGTTGTTCACTTACTCAAACTTCTATGAGAATCTGCACTCAGCGACAGATCCTCAGGATGGACGAGGCTGTACCACGATCGACCAATCATTTCCTCGGCTGAATAGCCCAACAAAGGAGAAACACTAAAAAGAAAAACTACATCAGTAAATCTAAGAACATTTAGAGTATCCTTGTTCAAAGAGGGAGTTTTGCGAATGTACCTATCTGACAGCTTCATAAAGCTCATATCCAGCCCATGGGTGCTGCTGAAGCTGTGAAAGAGGTGATCGTCAGTGCTCTTCAGGCAATTCACTGTTGGAGTGCAGAGTGCCACAAACAGTGGCTCGATGGTGGTGGGGGAGGCTGCAGGGGAGGCCGCTCGGGGTTGAGGGAAGAATCGGAAGCTCCCTCTGACCAGCATGGAGGAGCAGCTGCCATGTTGCAGCTTAAAGGTCTTGGAAGTTTTCATGCAGCATATAAAGCTTCGCTCTAAGGAAAGGAAACGCGACAGTTTAGTCTATCGAGTTTGTAAAAAGAAGATGGCAAGTTTAAAACCTCTGAATAATAGTTGTATTTTTTTGCCTGAGAATAGTAATAGCGGTGACAACACCAGCAACATGAGGATGACCACTGCACACTGTAATCCTTTTGAATGCCACGCACATCATGTTAAACTAAAAATCCAAATCTCTGTTACCTGACTGTGAGTTGTTTTCCATGTCCAGGTTTGATTTAACAATATCAACATCAGAGTGTTCCACCATGTCATATACCGTGTCTCCCTGCAGCACATCTACCTGGGGAAAGTTACATGATTTCCCATTAGCTATAACAGTTTCAGAACCCAAAACTGCTGCAGCCTTACACCTGAAAATGACAATGGAGTTAGCAAAAAAAAAAGGCTCACCAGGGCAAG
>VUQK01035881.1:0-11479 GCA_015106715.1 Bujurquina vittata | reverse complement strand
CATTCTCTGTGTCTCTTCCACAGTGTGTTTTTTGTCCTCTCTCCACTCAGCCCCAACCGGTCTCAGCAGATGACTGCCCCTCCCTGAGCCTGGTTCTGCTGGAGGGTTCTTTCTGTTAAAAGGGAGTTTTTCCTTCCCACCATCACCAAGTGCTTGCTCATAGGGGGTTGTTCTGATTGTTGGGTTTCTCTGTATTATTGTAGGGCCTTTACCTACAATACAAAGCACCTTTAGGCGACTGTTGGGATTTGGGGCTATATAAATAAAATTGAATTGAATTTAACTGAATTGTTTATGTGTCATTTTTACTTTAACCTTCATGTGCCATGGCATATGCCCCAAGGGACGCTGTATGTCTAATAAATGAATAAGCCTGCACTGGATTCTGCTCTTCTCCAGTCATTATTTTTGGAAACTGGTTCTAATTGAGTTTTATAAAGGATTGAATCCACATCATTACAGCCAGAGGGAACCCAGGGAGCTCTTAAAATTGTTCAAATGTTTAAAATGTTTCATTTTTGTTTTCTACGCGTTAGCATGAATTCTGTTTGGCTGATGCTTCATTGCTTCAACCTCTGTCTTACAATTTGTCAACTTACTGTTTTTAAATGTCTGAGCCGTTTCTTGGCATCAATCCAAAGTAACTACACAGTAAAAAGCTCAGCTCAGTGTTTCTGTTTTCATATTTCTATACCTGGCTGGTATTTAGCATTCCCAACCCGTTACAAATACGGCAGGTTGTGTGTTAGATCTGCGATTGCCGAGGAGGATCAAGCTGCTTATGCTGAATGTTCACACAGTCTCAACACGTCCTTGGAGCACAGCACCATTTCTGATTTGCTTTCTGATTTGCTCTGAAATGACATTTCTAAAGCTTTTCTCTTGACCCACTTTTCCACTTTGTTCATTTCATTAAAGAGTTTTTCTCAGAAACCTGGATAATCTTTTTTTAAACCGGACCCTCGTGTCACAGATCCACAGGACAAAGCAATGATAACGGTCCAATAAAGAACAGAGAGGGGGTGCCCTTCATTCTGACTCAACACCGAGCCCCAGAATGGATGAAAGAAGAATCTGATTAAAACAAAGCAAATGTAGTTCGTAAAGCGGTTAGAGTGGTCTGCAGAGCGGTGGTTTTGGAAACAGGGATTACAGTGGGCCTATAGACTTACTATTGACTGCTGACATTAATAATTATAAACTTAAACTCAACAGGTTTAGCAGGTAAATTATAACCAACATGTTAAATTAATTTATCACTCATGTTTTCCTCTCGCAGGCACGGGTCATTCAATCAGACGTGGCACTCGGGGCACAATCCAGGAGGTCACATTAGGGAACACACAGAAGGGCAATGACAATATGCACACAAAGGGTGAAAAGAAACGGGTAACGACACAAGGGAAGTTAAACACAACGAGACAAAAGACCACCAAAGTCAAACAGGAAGTAACTGGACAAACGTCAGATGAGTATTCGTGGAATTAACCAGAACTGAACCAACTCAAGATGCTTTAAGAGCAAACCTTCAAAAATGATGTCAGCAGACTCTGAATGAAGGAAGACGAGATTCAGAGAGATGTTCACAGCTTCATTGGTGACAGGCAGCAGACACCTGACCTCCACAGCCCCAGAGCCTGGGACATGTAACCAACTTCCACCACACCTGCAGCACCAAAGCATGAAATTGTGTCTCTTCTGTTTTTAAAAATTAGTTTGCAAATACACTGTAAAATGTATGGATGCTATTTCAACATATCATTCCATGTCAGTAGATTACTGAAGTAATTGTAACACAGAATTGGAAGTCCATGTCCAACTAAATGAGCAATGCATGTCCAGGTGACACTAAAGACATTCCCATCAAACTGTGACTGTTACCGAGGTACACCATGGAGACTGGGCAGTTATAGATATGCAAATTTATTTGGACGATTAGAACCATCGCTGTCATTCGAGTCTGTTTTCAGGGTGAGTAAAACTGGTTTTAACTACAAAGGAAGTGCAGCTAAAAAAGAGCTGGATTAAGTTTTGACTTTAACACAACTTCATCAACACAAACAAAAAGTTTGCTTTGGCTGAGTACCGTTAGCTGTTGCTGGACAATCATGTCAGCCATATTTGCAATAACTGACCCGTGCTAACGCAATGTTTTTGTCCAATATAATCTCACCAGTAATTTGCCACTGCAATCAACAGCTGTGAGAGTAGGTTTAGTAGTGAAACTAGATGTGGTTACAGACCAGCCACCGTTACAGCCCCCCCCCCACTGGAATTTAAAGTTTTTATCAAAATTTTCCAAGTGCCCTTTTAACAGAGCAAGAGATTGTCAACGCAGCTTTAATAGTTTTCTATTTATAAATAATTTCTATTTGCACACAATAACAGCAATAATTCAGAAAAAGTATTATTTGCAATAATATTGACCCTAAAAGACTGAAAGAGCCACAGCATGAATGATTATTAAAAGAGCATATTTTTCAGTTTGTTTACATGTGCAGAACTAGAAAAAGTTTAAACCCAAAGACGAGAGAAAAGTGATGTCATCACAGCTGTTTTCCACGTAGAACGGACCGTCCACTGATAAAAACTATGACTGGGAGTTCAGCATCTGTCCCAAGGACAAGACCGGGACTGAGCCACTGTCCCTCCAACTATTAAAGGACCTGCTCGACCTCCTGGGACACAAGTACTCCAAACATTCAACTACACACTGTGCACTAATTCACAGCACGATGTTGCCAACAGCCGCTCATTAACATAGAAAGAACTCTAAATGTTCAAAACTGCTCTGGCTTTAGAGTACGTTCACAGTGATGGGGAGGTACCAGAAACACTGATTAAATGATTAAATGTCCAAAAAAATGAACTGAATGTCATCCTGGTACACTTAAAGACAACAAGTTGTTTATCAGTTATGATACTATATGTGTTTCAGTATCAGAACAACATGTAGCTCTCTGGAAAATGTAGTTTTAACAAAGTAACAATCGTGAATTATGTTTGAAAAAATTATTAGTTACATTTCAAAAGTCATTTTCCCAACACAGAGTTCAATAATAGAAGATTAGCATGCTTTCCATCACAGGAGAACCGTGTAGGCTTGTGTGCACGCGTAAGCAGGAAGTGCCCACCCAGGGGGCAGCTGTTAGTTCAGGTGGGTGGATGGCTTACGGACACCCCCCCCCCCTCTGCCACAGACATATCACCGTACACTCTGGGAGGAACATCCTTCTGGGAGCGGCCTACAGGAACCAACCTGAGACGGTCCAGACCGGTTCCCAAGAGTCTGAACCTCGAGTCCACATTCAAGGGACACAGAGCTGAGCAAATCTTTGGAAAGCACAGAACCGTCTGCTGAGCGAAAGGATAAGACGGGTCCATTTCACCATAGATGCACTGCAGAACAAGAACAACCAGACCCTGCAGGAACGCTCATCAAGTTCATGAAGAAGATGCAACCTGCACAACATATTAAAGGCAAAGACACACAACTCCTAAACGGGACCTAGCATTCAGAGCTCAAACCCAGACCATCAAGAAGACATCACTATCAAAGTCAGCCAAGAGAAGTGGGTGAAGACCCTATGAGACAGGGTCCTCACTAAACCAGAACCATGTGCTCCCCCAGGGGCTCAGTTCTGCCATATTCCCACAGCAGCTGTTCACAGACAGCGATAAGGGTTAACAAACTAATGCAACCTCATTTAAAAAGTTTACTTTCTATACATATCTACATATCTATTGGCATATTTAGGTCTACTTCGAACCCCCCCCCCCCCTCTCGGAAAGCTTCCCCCATGAAGCAGTGATTCGGGTGGGAAGACGACAACTCCTGACAACTGGAAAAACTCCAATATGACACGTGTGCAGGTTGTAATCAACAGTCTCACCTGACGATATCAAACGATGCTGTTCTGTCTCCAAATTATGCAGGGGGGGAGAGGGGGGGGGTTGGTGTCAGTGCTGGAGCACTGAAAATGATGCTCAGAGATGCTTAAAGCCCTGCTGTGGTTTCTGTGGTGACTCAAAGACTGGTGTCAATCTGTCTCACAGCACATCAGATCCCATTAACCAAACAAGCTGCTGCTCCATCACCACAGGCTGCACAGGGAGGAGGTGGATGCTGACTCACTGACTGACCACATATGGCAGAAAGCTGAGGGCCAAAAGGAAATGCACCTGAAGAGAAGACAGATGGAACAGAAGGAGTGCTCTGGTCTCTGTCCAAGCCACAGTGCATCAGCCACGAGCATCGTGACAGAGTCTGCGTGCCGTTGTTAGACCCACTGAAAGACCAAGCACTGCTTAAAGTATTTGCCCCTTCCTGATTTGTCAGCATATTTGTCACACTTACAGGTTTCAGATCATCAAACAAAATATCAGAAACAAATAACCCGAGTAAATCTAAAGTGCATTTTTTTAAATGATGATTTCCTTTATGAAGGAAAACGCTGTCCACCCTGTGGGAAACATTATTGCCCCTTCCCTTAATAACCTCCTCTCCTGAGCAGGTTCCCCACGGTTCCACGTTCCCTCCATGTGTGGATAACGGCTCTCAGCGTGTTCTGCTGGAGTCCCAAAGCCTCAGAGATGGTGTATAAGCTTTCCCAGGGTGATGGGTGTCAGCGCTCTCTTTAGTCTGAGCCTGCTTCACTTTCACTCACTTCTTGATTCAGCAGGTCTGGCAGTAATCAGGCAGGGCCAGGTGGGTGCCGGTAACGTCTCCCTTAATAAATAGAATATTTACTCGGGTTGTCTTCGTCTAATATTACAGTTTTTTGATTTTCAGAGACGTGTGTGACAAATATGAAAAATCCTCAGAAATTAGGAAGGGGGCAAACACTTGATCACATCACCATCTCCTCAGGTGCACTGTCCTCACACTCACACTCTCCTGAGGGTGGCCACGGCTCAGGAGGTAGAGCGGGTCGTCTAATAATCAAAAGGTTGGTGGTTTGATTCCTGCCTGCTCCAGTCTGCAGGCCTAAGTATCCTTGGGCAAGATACTGAACCCCGAGTTGCTCCGGATGCATTCATGAGAGTGTGATTGTGTGTTAGATGAAAAGAGATGCAGAAAGGGTTGTACTGTGTGAATGGGGAACACTTTGAGTCCATTTCCCACCCGCTGGCTGCACCAGCGAGGGAATACAAATATAAGGCAGGATCAAGGTGGGGTTAGCAGCTTCACTGGGCCTGAGGAAATGTCCCCCAACATCAGAATATGTTCTGGAAGGGTTAATGATAAATCAGACCGTGGCTCTAATCTGTGTGAGGCCATCTGACAGCAGACAGTGGGATTAGGGCCAGAGATTCCCTCAGTTAGCGTGCTGCTTCACCTGAACCCACTCTGCCTGCTAATCCTCTGCAGAAAAGCTGCAGCACAGTAAACAACTTCCAGCCCCCTCCCGGCGAGACAGATGCACAAGGCCATGTGTTATTGCACTCAACCCCAGACCAACACCTGATCACGATGCACAGGGAGAGTCTCAATAACGGCCGCACACATATTCACAGTTCTTAGCTTCCGAGAACAAAATGGGAGACAGGAAACAAAGTGCACACCACCATCGAGCTGCAGCCACAATCCCTCAGACTCATTCAGCAGTTGTGTGGTGGAAGCTGCTGCATGTGCAGTCCTCTGCGATACATAAATGCATACAAGCTAACACGCCAGCTGCATTTCAACAATCAGCAGGCAGGTTTTTACCCTCCTGTGCATCAACATCAGCCTTGGAAGGAACATCATTTAACAAGCACCGTGCGCATTAGGCGGAGCAGGAGGAGTGCGAATGCATCCGAGTCAGGACTCAGAGCCCAGCTTGGAGGAGTCCTCCTGTGTGATGGTTCAATGCTCAGAGAGCTTCCAGTCTGCGAGTTCTTACCTCCTTTGCGGACCTTTCCTCTGTCCAGAACATCGTCAGCAGATTATCCGTCACTTCGACATTAATCCCGGTAACGTTTTGTAATCTCCGTGATCTCTGCTGGATTCCACCTGCCCACGGTCTCCGCCGTG
Source organism: Bujurquina vittata (assembly GCA_015106715.1). Lineage (NCBI taxonomy): Eukaryota > Metazoa > Chordata > Actinopteri > Cichliformes > Cichlidae > Bujurquina > Bujurquina vittata. The sequence goes on along the minus strand of VUQK01035881.1, from coordinate 5,463 downwards.
TGCGCGCACCCGTCAGCCCACTCTGAACACACCACGCACGAGAAAAGCGCTCGCGTGGAGGTCCGCAGGAGAAGAGGCATGCCCGCCTCTGCTGTGCTCAGTAATGTATGTCCTAAATAAATGTGCGTCACACCGCACTAGTCGGCAGTATGTCTGCGCTGCTGTCTGCGCCTGCAGCCGGGAGGCGCCTGCAGCGGCTGCGCGCTGTGCTGACGGCGGATCAGCTGCAAAGCGAGGACATGCACGCGTTTAATGGACGTCTCCAGTATAGATCAGAGCAGGACGAGGTGTTAATGAGCGCACCAAACTCACACCACACCCTGTCCAACCAGTTCTCAGTTGGAACTACAACATCATAATCAAATTGTGATTACAGGCATGATTATTATTGACTTTTATTTGAAAAGGGACCATGTACAATATCAACATAAATGTTGCCAGTTGGTGCAGACTGTCAGTGCAGTGCAGTGCAGTGCAGTGACACGCAACACACTGAACAAGACAATACAGACATGAATCTTTACAAGTCTGTGTGTTCTCAATAGATCTTTAAAGCTTTGGGCTGAGGCTTCCAAGGCTGACTGCCCAAAAGCTACAGTCCAGCCTTCAGTTGAAGAGATTCTCGTAATGAGGCAGTGGGTGAGGGGCAGGAACATTTCAAATCTTAAACACCAGACGCAATTCCAAACATGTAAAAACTGCAGAATCTTAAAGTGGAACTACTGCAAAGATTTTTGAGAGCAGCATTTCTAGTTTGTTTATAAAGAGGCTCCAGTGGTTTAGCTTGTGCCCAACACGGTATATGAAGAGCCATGGTGTGCATGAAGGGCCCAGCTGCATCCAGTGAGGAGCAGCCTCTAAACTGTCTCAAATGTGCCGAATTGTATTTAATGGTTTCGAACAATTTATGTTTGACTTCAGACCGAGATTTAAATCAATAACCAGAGTGGAAACGAGTGCAAAGACCCAGCTCAAAGAGGTGGAGGATCCTCACACGTCCCGGCCTGGACAAATCATAAAACAGGATACCTGCACCCGTGTGGTCAAAGAGCGCCTCGCTCATACAGTCATTGTTTTGTCCATCACGGGGCAGCTGGATGTCCTAAACTAGTCTGTCTGCTGCTGGTGCACACTCAGCAGCAGTGGACGGCCAAACCCACCAGACATGTTTCCAGAGGAGCTCATGTGACAAGTAGCTGGGCGAGACTGAGGCAAGTGAGAGGGTGTCACAGCTGGTGGGTAGAAGACGTAACATCAAGTGTGACATTTACATATTCAGTGGAATATGAAGTGGACACAGACTACAAACCACGACTACTGACAGAAATGATTGGAGATGAGGCTCTCAGTGTGCTTGGTGTTATTGGTCAACCATTGGCTGGGTGATGGGGGGCCTCCCAGAGAGCAGCGACCCAAACCTGACTGTGCCAGCGTGCCCATGGACTCTTCCCTGATTAGTCTCAATGTAAGTGAACAGTTGGCCGTGGGCTAAACGCAGTGCAAACCTCATCCCAATCATTGTGAGTTTCCCTTGCAGTGCAATGAACCCTCAGGATGACAAAGCCACTGGTGAGCTTCACCAAGCCTACAGTGACAGTCAAAGTGCACTGAAAGGGGTCATTCTGATGACCAGGTCAAGCATCCTGTTGGCAGCAGCTTCCTGACAGTTTATCAAGCAAACGTCATATTTATATGAATTCCCAATAGTTATGACACTAAGCATGATGTGGCTCTCATCTGACAATGTTGGACTCTGTAGTTTTCTCTGGGCCTCCACCTAACTGGACCAGGAGTGACATGTTCTCCTTAAACTGCTGCCGGCCTGAGAAAAACAATGAGCTTTATGGATAATTGGGAAACTCTCTGGCTAAAATGCGGTCTTGTTGGCCACTTTTGATGGAATAGCGCTCATTTCTAGAAATCTGGTCAGATTTCTCAAAATGTGACTGTCCTGGGCCGAGACCAGGAAGTAGGGTTACAGTCTGTCACGCCTCTCTGCAGCTTCTCTCCTCCTTTTACTTCAGGCCTAAGTCACCAGAGAGGAAAGACTGGGCTCTGTCTATTTGTATGACGTGCTGCTTTTCCTCCACACAAGTGCACATGTGTTTTTGTGCTCTTTACAAAAACAGTGACCGGCATGTATTTAGGATAACAATGAGCAGCGTAGCGACCGCACAAAATGAACGGGAGAGCAAACAGTCAGCATACATTAGGCCACCCAGCTAACCTCTGTCCTCCATCAAAGAGAGCAGGAGAGTGCACCACCCCCGGTTGTTACTGCAGGTAACCTGTAGAGCAGGTCACCTGCTAATTGGAAGGTTGGCAGTTCAATTCCTGGCTGGTCCTGTCTGCCTGTCAAAGTATCCTTGGGCAAGAAAGCCGGAGTTGCTCCCCGATGCAACGGTCGGAGTGTGAATGTGTGTGAATGTTAGCCAGAAGCACTCAAGTGTAGAAAGAAGTGTTTGTGTGATTGGGGGTGAACGAGGCAGGTTTTATAAGAGCTTTGAGTGGAAAAGCACCATATATGACCCAGTCCATCTATTACTCCAGTCCACCTCTGACATTCCTGCAGCTGTGGTGACCCATCTCGTCCAAAGCAGGTCTGACGTGTATTGGACCTGTGCACATGCACGTCCGTGGGCTGGAACATTTTATTCCCCTCTGCAGCATGATGTCGATTCCACTGGTCTATGGTGGTCCTCAGCTCACACTCTGCTCCTAGAAAGTTTGTTCCATTGTCAGACTGCAGCTCCCAAACGTGACCTCTTCAGGCTTCCTTCATAAGTGCCTGAATGCATTTATGAAGGAATCAGTGTGCAGTGATGGTGCAGTTTCAATATGAAGAGTCCAGACAGCTAAAAATGGCACCATCCCTCTCCACTAAACCCACCCGAGCGAGTGGTGGTTCATCTGAAACAGCTCTTTGATGGGGTAAATCTGCCATCTGCTGGGAATGTGGCAGAGCATACATACGGAGGCAGATCCCACATTTTTCCTGTACTCACTCCAGTTATCCAGTACCTTTGTCTCAGCTGAGAGAGCACGTGGTTACAGCCACTGTGTCCCACCTCCTCATGTATATGTCTTAGCAGGAGCTCTGATACATGGAGCTCTTTTGGCATAATTACTGGATGTTGCTCTTGAGTCAACCACCAACTCTGAGGAGTGCAGGTGTGGACAGAGCTCGCCAAGATGACGGAAGCTCTAATAGGCCGGCTCCTTCGGAAATCTTTTTTTGCTGGCAAAACCTGACAATTACAACTCAGCCTGATCCAGTCCTGAGCACAGGGACCTTATTAAATTTGCTCATCTGTGGGATTTTGCTTTTGTATGTTTTTATGTTTTCATTTTATACTAATTTTGTGTGTTTTTATATACTTTTTTAGATGTTTCTGTATCAAAAAAAACTCGACACCAGCCTGTGGTCCACACAGACATTCCTCCCTGTCTGCTCAGGATCCTTCAGAGTTTTAGTGGACTACAGTCGGATGTTTGAGGCTCGACTTTAAACAGGAAATGCTTTAATGGCAGTCTTTACTGATGTGTCCTGTGCACAAGCAGCTAAAGCAGATGCCATTTTCTACCTTCTTCACATGTGCCATTTTACCCAGCTTACTACACATGAGTGTGTGTTCTCCTCCACAGAAAATGTCTGATTCCCTTTTCCTTTATAGATGATTTTCCAGAGGACCAATGATAGTGGCAAAGCTGGTTCCTTTGGCTCGTTTGTTCCTTTATTTGATATGTAAGGTCTTTGTATGTTCCCAAATATAGGATCTGATAGTATTCTCACTCAATAAAATCAATGACATCAGAAAATCTGGCTCTTTTTTGCTGTTGTTTCTGCAACTCCAATATGGTAAAATCCATTTGACTTAAATCCACCAGCGTGGGAAGGAAAAACTCCCTTTTAACAGGAAAACCCGTCCAGCAGAACCAGGGAGGGGCAGTCATCTGCTGAGAACGGCGAGGGTTTTTTACAGCCAAAGTGCTTAAAACTGATTTTTAAAATAATCTAAATGTTCAAAGAACTGCAGTACTTGGGTGTATTGTGGGCAGTTTCCATTTTAAGTATTAATCACCGTGAAATTAAAAGCTGAACTGTGACGTCATCAAGTGCGCCGGAAGTCCAGACCTCTGATAATTTTATTTTTTTTTATTTTAACACACATCAAAAACACCACAAGCAACTATACACAATTATTTACATTAATACAAACATTACGGCACATAAAATGATATCAAAAACTACACAAAATATTTAAGCTGCAACATTACCTCCGTTCATATAAATGTTAAACATGTGTCAGGGTGCAGCGACCAGCGTCTGTAGGTTTTTAACGTGTTTATGTTACTGTGATGATAAATGTCTACAATAGCCAGATCCTGACATGGAGATATGAAATCTGAAGGTTTATTAATTTATTAAAGCATTTGTATAGCTGTTTTTTCGAAATTTATCAATTTAAGTATTAATGGCAATCCTTAATTGAAAAAAAATTTACAAATTGAAATAAGACTGTTAGCAATGAAACTGTAAATTTATTGCCACATTTCCAGGCGTTATTGGATTCGTGCCAGAGGTACCTATTCTTAAATTAAAGTATGATCAAAATACAGAGTTATTAATATACAATGAACAGTGAAATTGACAAAATAAAAAAAAAAACACAAAATAAAACAAAATACAAACTCTCGTGGAGGATAACAAGCTAGGGGGGACATAATAATGAGAAAATGAACAATAAAATTGAGGAACAAAAACATACATCTACAGATTTAAAACAGGAAATTTTTGGCTATCTGTTGTGAGATGACTCTTGCAGTTTTCCAGTTCTTGAGCTTACATAATGATGAATAGTACAGTTTGAACTCGTTCATAAAACAGGAAAAGGAGGGCTTGTTTCCCCTCCACTTATTACAATGAATGTGGTATTTAGCTAAAAGAACAATTATATTTATAGCATCAGAGAAGGCTGAATTTAAGTTATCCACATAAAATAAAATGGCATCAACATTAAACGTAGGAACATCAAGTTTGAGATTATTCCAATTCCCAATGTCAGTCCAAAATTTCTGTGAAAATTCACATGAAAAAAACAAATGATCTAAAGATTCCTCTGTTGATTTACAGAAAATGCATAAATCAGCAGCAAATTTAAATCTTTTTTCAAGAAACACAGATACAGGATATATTTTATTAATGATTTTAAAATGTGTTTCTTTCACTTTAGGGGCTATAGGCCATTTAACAAATTTAGAGTGAGCAAGGACTCTGGTTTTCTCTTTTGCATTAGACTTCAACTTGAATGAACCTCTATTATAATCAAAATAACTCTTTTCTCATACCCTCATTTAGAACCTTATTATTACATTTAAAGTCAAGTAAGTTACAATCATTAACTCTTAACGTGGGCATCGAACAGGTCACTTTTGAATATCTAATAGCATTTTGTATAAACT
>VUQK01035874.1:2105-23663 GCA_015106715.1 Bujurquina vittata | reverse complement strand
CTCCATTACAGGTAAGAGCCTGGCTTTCAGAAACTACTACATGTATTGTCAGCAACGTTTCCAAAATTAAAGTTTTAGTTTTTTAAGCCTTTCCAGAGCAAATGACATCTTCAACCCCAGCAGCTGCCACTAGCCTGAGCTGAGGGTGAAAAGGCCCTCGATTACAGACAAATCTGTCGCAGTTTCTGCCGCGGCAGAAGTGTAGCAAAAGTCACGTGTGTAAAAAGAGCCAGTTGTAAAGCAGGGCGGCCTTACGTGTGTGTTTTCAGTGACTTGAGTTAAAAATTTGCACATTTACAAATGTGATTATAGACACAGATCAAAATAGAGATCCCGACGCACACACGTGGATTCATTTACGGACACACAGAACTTTTGCTACAATAATAGCCCCATAGTCCACCACTAGAAATAAAGATGCACCAATTGACTGGCCAGGGAACGGTATTGGCTGATTTTTAGCATTCTCAACTGGTGACTGGCCCGTTAGCGTCCCTTATGTCTGATCATGAGCCAGTCTGTTTTATGCACCTGCAACACACGGACAATGGTGCTGGCAAGATAGCTGTGCACACGCTTACATACACATTTTAACACTTGTTAGCGTGGAAGCTTTTCACTGTGAGTGAAGACACAAAGTTTACCAAAGTGGACCACCACAAAACCGTTCATAACAACAAACCTAAACACTTAAATCATGCTGAACATGGACATGTTAAATAAGCTAAAAATGGCAAAGGGGACAAAACTAAAGCTACCAAGAGCTCAGAGCAGCTACACACCAGCAGCCATCAAAAGATCAAAGCAATTTGAGCACAAGAATCGGCAGGTCACACAAAAAAATTGGAATTTTGAATCAGCCAAGAATTCTCAATTGGTGCAATTAGGCTAGAAAAAAGTAAAGAAAAAGAAAGAAAGAGGTTCCCTTGAAAAGAGATTAACTCACTGATGAAGGTGCCTGTTTGAATTCTAAGTCTATATTCTTTCTAAAGCCCACCCTAAGACAAAAGCAGTTTGTAGCCAGGACTCAAGCAAGACTCGGTTCTGGGTCAAGTGGACAGCAGTCACATGTTAACAGCGTCTGCAACACTAGACCTGAATGCACTGACTCGTACCTTGTTTTTCCACCTCCATCTGTAGCTCCTCAGAGGCTGAAAGAGACAGTGGCAGATCAGGGATCACCATACACAGTTTCAAATGAATTATTCTCATTGACAGCATCATCAGCACAGTCACTTTGGACCTGCAGACAAGTGATGAATTAAAAGGAAAGACTTGAACCCTTGCTTTCATGATTTGGCTCCACATGTCCCCTCAGGAGGAAAGGTCGCTGCAAATCTGTGTAATCGCATGAATTATGCGCCATGACTTTTACTTTACTGTCACCAGATCTCCACCCAGCAAAACACTTAACACTGCAGTTCTCTCCACCAACATAATCCAAACAGCAAATTCATCCCTCCAGTAGAGCTGTGGAGACTTGGAGAACCTTGTCTGCTGGTTTTTCCTTTAATTTGTCACCTGTCTGTTGCCTTTTTCATGAAAACAATGGATTCAAAATAAATCGGTAAATAGAGTGGGCTATTAGTCTTACGGTTGGGGTTGCCATGGGTGACCAGGAACTCCAGCATCTTATTCATAGCACCCATGAAGAAGATGAGCCTCAACTGTGTCATCGCCATGGTGATAATACTCCATAGGAATATGGGCGAGCACACAGAATGACAGAGTGGCACTGAGGCTGAAGGAGAGAGAGAGAGAATGTGTGGAAGCAGCCTTTAGTTGAGCACACACTGTACAATCCTCAGGGTACTACAACAAACTGGAGCTCAGGTCCATGGAAGAGTCCCGCAACAGTTTATTTTGGGTGTCACGGTAGTTTGCGGTGCACAGAGCTCTTCAGAGCGTGCAAAGCGTCAACTCCTAATGTACACTGAAGCCGCCTGCCTGTTCCCCAGCAGCAGTGGAAGCGGGGCCGCTGCGTCTACAAAGTCAAAGGCCGGTGTGACTTCCTGGCTCCTTCAATGTACATGCTGCGTCATGCTTAATCGAGACACTGAACACTGAGTAGCCCAGTATGTATCTATATGTGTGTGTGTGTGTGTGTGTGAATGTTAGACAATGTGCTTCGTTATGGAAGAAAATAAAATGCCTATTTAAGAGGATGAACAAGGGCTTCAAGTGCTATATCAGTAGCAGTCAATTTACCGAGAGTGAACTGACTGTGAGCCAGTGTTTTCTGTTTCCAATTGACTTAATGTCACTGGCCGATTCTCAGTTTATTCAAGGGTTTTGCAGTTTTGAGTGTTGTACCTTTTGTAGTAATACACACAATTCTTTGGGATTTCTTAGTTTCGTCTTGAGTTCTGTTTTTGGTTATAGTTTATTTGTACTTAGTCCCTGCATTCTCCACATCAATGCTGCACTTTTTGTGTTCCTGTGTCTGACTGATCCCTCTGTGTTGTCTTTGGTTTTACGTCTCCATGGTTACTCATCTCCCGTTTTATTCTGAGTTCAGGAAGCATGTCCAGCAAACTCTTTAGTTTAAATGCAGACTCTGACTTTGCCGTTCCAGAACAGCTCATCAGGGCCGTTTATGTAGTTTATGGTCATTTAATTGTTTAAATAATTATTCGGTAAAAATTGAATCTATTGATGGAATAGAAACCTCACTTTATTGATTTTTTTTAATGGAGAATTTCATTATGTCTGCTGCATAAAAATGAGAAATGAGACTGACAGAAAATCCACTTTAATATTTCCAGTTTAACTGATTCTAATGTGATCTGAGATCAGTTTCCCCGATCGATGACGGCTCTCTGACAGCCGCAGCAAAGATGTTTCACTGAGTTACGGTTAAAGGTCAGAGTTCAGTCCTAGTTTCAGATTTAGCTGAAAACATGCAGAACAGCTTTCCGAGTCTGTAATGAATGTGAAGTTAAAGTAACCAATAAAGACAAACATGTTGGGATTAATGTCTCAGCTTTATAGGTTTGAAATATTTCAGCACAGCTTTGGGAGGATGAGAGGTTATAATTAAAGAATGCAGATCGTTTCAGGAAAATGACTCCATTATGAACAGATCCGAACTGAATGAGCTGGAAATGACCAGAGCCTGAGCTGGATCTGGACCTGATCCAGTCTGAATCAGTGATCCTGATCTGTTTGGATCCTCCTGCTGTGCAGGTGGACTCGGGCATGGTTTGCCGATCCGTTCAGTGGAAAATATGTCAAAATTCATACTCTGAATTTCAGAAACTGTAACCTTCAAAATGACATAATTTTAGTCACTTTAAATCCATTTAGTTCAGTTTTGAAGTTTTCAAATCCCTTCAGCCTCATCTTCACTCATTTTCCTTCATCCAGATCAGTGTAACAGTGATGCTGCAGTAACTCCAGTAACTGTTTCAGAGGAACTGACTGACAGTCTGACAGCTGCAGCTGCCTCATTATAAATGCGTGACATCATCGCGTGAGCGACTGTAAAAGCTTCATGTTACGCACAAAAATAACAAGCTAACGTCTAACTGGGATTTCAGTGCTTGTAGAAACATAAACGGGGCGGAGTCAGAGAGATCTCTCCAGTGTGTTCTAGTAGCCGCCTCCTCTTAGCAGGACATGCCGAAACCACCTCAACTGACTACTTTTGATGTGAAGTAGCAGCTCTACTCCCTAATGACGCAGCTTCTCCATCTATTTCTAAAGGAAAGTCCAGACAACCTTCAAAGGAAACTCATTCCACTGCTTGCAAAAGCTCAACCTCATTCTTTTGGTCACGACGCAGAGCTTGTGGTCATAGGTGAGGATGGCAAATCAGCAGCTTGGTTTTGATGCTCAGCTCTCTCTTTACCACATGAGAGTGGTACAGCGCCACATGCAGTGGCCATGCAGATGCTCCATTAATCTCTCCTCACTAATCAATTTATTCCGGATTCAAGGGAATACTTCACCACGGTGAGGGGGTATTTATTGGTACCCCCAAAATACAAAGGAGCTCTCTTGGAGCTCATCCAAAGTCGTCTGAGTTGGGTATTAGGTTGGGAGAATGCGCACATGTGTTTCGGCTCGTTGTCTTGTTGAAACCAAACAAGTCTCACTAACGTGAAACTGGCTGCAGGCCGTTGGGGTAGCCATGCTGGTCAAGGAATGCTTTCGCTTCTTGAGAATGCATCATTAACAGTGTCAGCAGCGAGGTCCACTTACCAGGAAATCTAAAGCCAAACAAATACCTTGGGCTGTGCTTTGGGAGTCTGTGCGCTCAGCTTCTGAAAGCTTGAATCCTACGGTGTCTTCCATAACGGTCACGTGGGTGATATACCTGTCCCCGGTCATCCTGTCTTCCATAAGAACCCCACTCATCCTCACCTTTTTACTGTTGAGAGAAGACAAATTATTTGACTAGTAAAGCATCTGAAATATCACTTAATGGGAATGCAGTGGGAAGATATTAAAAGCTAATCTAATAAAAAAGGGCACTGTATCAATGAACGGTTTTTAAAAGTTATGCAGAGCACCACATGGGAACGGTCCAGCATGAAATGTGTTCAGTAAATCTCATGAGAGTTGACTTCAGTGGAAAATAAGGTCAGTGTTCTATAATGTGTGTTCTGCGACAGGCTGGCGACCTGCACAGGTGTACCCCCCGCCTCTCGCCCTCGTCACCTGGGGTGGGCTTATCATTGCTTCCTTCAAAAACGACGCCATGGACCCCCCCCTGCTCTGTTAAAACTAACGTGTGTGTGATGTCTTCAGGTGCTGGGAAAGATTCAGCTGGCCAGTTCAGGAGGCAGTTTAGGAGGACGATGCAGGCCATACCAGACCAAGCCCACATGATGACCCGGAAGGACACGCCGAGATCATAAATCACCTGGAGAGGAGGAGGACGAGAATGAGGGGCACAGAGGAAATAAAACTTGACCTTTATAGACTATTATAAGTTTTCCTCAGCTTCCCCTCTCTATCAGCTTTTTGCTCACTCTGGGTCTCTTAAATGGATCCCTTTTTCATTTCTTCTGTCACTTTTCCTACAGTTTACAGTTCTTCTGTTACAGTTTAATAAGCAATAGCTTTCAGCAACTGCGCGCATTTTCCCCACTTGGTGCATTCTAGAACATAGTTTTATGGTATAAGAAGATCACAATCTGTCATTCAACAGGTTTTGTGAGTGCGTGTCTGTACCTTGACACCGGGAAAGGTGACAGCTGAAGACGCGTAGGAGCCAATCATCAAGGAGAGTATGGTCGACCTGACGTTCCCAAACATGTTTGGCAGCTGGATGACAGAAAGGAATGATCAGATAAGAAACGGCGCAAACACTCGTGGTAGACATATGAACTAGCTGTGTTTCTGTCCGAGGGAAAACCTTAAGAGCTTTCAACATTTTATTTACAGTTTTTCAAATACATTTTCAATAATTAACCAGCAGGTGGAGCTGCTGTGAAACCAGTGCGATTGTGGACCAGAGGACTGCAGAGAGCAGTATCATTGATTTGCTTGAGGGCATGCATTGTATCCTGCCTGAGTTGTTCCATTTGTTCACCATCCTTGAGAGTTGCATTATAGCATCGTCCCAGACTTTTGATGGGTTTCTCTAGGACTGTTGGTATTGGCTCCCCACTAATGTAGAATCTCTCATTGGTTACTTGGCCTCTGATAATGGAGATGCTGCGGGATTTGCAAGAATTGATTTTCATTCGTGCCCAGTTGATATTTCCCTGAAGTTTATTTAGGAGACGTCAAAGTCAAAAGTAGACTTAACACGGTTCTTTTTTGATGCAGCATATAGTCAGGGCTGGATCAGGTTCCTGGATTTGGGGTCAGTTTGGACATGCAGACACTAAGAGAGCTGGAAACAGTCACATCATTTATTACATGCCAACAGCTTATCGGAGTTAAGCAAGTGTTGGCAGAGAGTTAGGTGGGATTGTACACTATTTATGTAAGAGCTTATCAACAAGATAACACACACACACACACACACACACATTGTTTTTCAGCCGACATTACACTTAGAACATTCATTTAGACAATTTTAACCCTAAACATATACACTTCTTTCTAGAGCCTAACCTTAACTAATCTAACCATAACATTTAACCAAGACTTCACACTAATATGTACTGATTTACACAAAAACTCAATTCCCGTCCTTTTGTCCACAGATTTATGTCTTTGCAATATTTGATGCACAAACACATACGTGCACCTGCACATACTAAACACAAACATACGTGCGTCTATGCACAGCCACTAAACAACAAATGTCGAGTCCAGTAAATGAGAGAGCGAGGCAGAGCAGAGCTGACAGGGGTGTGGGGGGGGGTGTGCCGACCACCCAGGTTTGTGATTGGTCGAAAGGCTGCTGCAAAATTTAGAACGAGTGAAAATGCATGAAGTGTTTCTCAGTGCGCGTGCACACACACACACACACACACACACACACACACACCCAAGCATTATTTTGCATCTGACTTCAGTTTATATGGAACGGTGATTGGAGTTTGTCCCTGAGGCAGAATTAAGGGATGTGGGGGAGGCGGATGACCCTGCAGTGAATATTTCACCACACTGCTGTGAAGAGAACTTTGCTCTGTATGCTGCAGTAACGCGAGACTTTGGGAATCTCGCAGCATTGGACATGGCAGCGCGACTCTGACTACAAACAATTCCATGACGGTGAAGAGGACCTGGACAGTTTGTTGCATTGTACTGACGAGTGAGAAAACAGATGCCAACTCCCTCCATCAGCAAAGGAGCTCCGTCCACAAAGAGAAGCCGCCCTGAGACGGCATCTCCACCCCCATTTTGGAGTCCATAAATAACAAAGTGTCCAGCTTTGATGGCCGCCTGCATGGAGAGAAAATTGACTCAAAATGCCTGTGCCTGTAATGCACAAAATGTTATTAACAACTTACAGAAAATTACAAATCCAACATTACAGACACGCACATGCTTTGAGTCCATTTTCTCTCCATACGCCCGGCCCTAGTGGAAGCCCTTCCGGCCTTGTGGGAGTCTGCAGAGTTCAGCCAGTGGAAACACTGCAGAAAAAGCCACCGCGTCGAGGAGTCAGTGAAATCCCTCCCAAGCTCGCGGGAGAAAGTAAAAAATCGAGCTCGCGGGCTGTCATCGCAGTCAATACCCTTTTTGGCTACGCCGACACTGCAGCCTGAAGTGACCCAACTTTGAATTTTTGTGAAATTCAATATCTTTTTTTTTTTTTTGGCGTGGTCGTTCACATCTCCACATCTATGCGACTTGGCCTTAAAAGTTTTCTCCTTGGCAACTCCAATATTGAAAAACTCCCCATAAAGCTGTCCAATTTCCATAAACAAATGCTTCTCTCCTGCTCTTTAATTAATAAACGTGATTTCTCACTCTGTCGTCATTATATTTGGAATCATTGAGACATGCACAAGCGCGAGTCTATTTTTCATCTTAGTTCAGCAACTCTTTAATCCGGATGGTGTCTTCATGTCTTATTTGGATCTTCTGCACAAATTTGGCATTCCTGTACCTCTTTGATGCGATCTCGTCTGGTGTTATAATTCTTTTTAAATCATCTGTATCTTCAATACTGACCCTTCCAAGTCTGGACCTGGCTGACATTTATATTGCTCAAACCTGCTTTTCCACCAAAAAGCAAAAAAACCCCAAACCAATCGTGACATACGTGCTTTACTGCAGAAGGACAAGGTCTCTGTTCTGGATTCTTTTATCCTTCAAATCACTCAAACCAATTCCATATTATTAACCTAATTTTATTACTTGCAAAATATCATATTCATAAATCTAAATTCTCAAATTCAAACATTATATTGCAACTCTTCAGTATTCAAAAAAAAAATGACGCCATAAGGACACAAGCTGTGTTTCCATTTTAAGATTTTTGTGAATTCATTTCTTTACTCACTTTAAATAGTCTATTCAGCGCCCTTGAATTGTTGGTTTGCCTTCAGCTTTGATTGCTAGTAAAGACTGTTTACAAAAAAAAATGATGGAAGTAAGTCTTCCTTCCCGCGTCCGCGTAACGCCGCGCAGAAAAGCGACGTTTGTCGAGTATCAATGACGTGCAGGTCGGATCAGTGCACTTGAAAAGATTGGATATGTACCCAAGTGGCCTGGGTCGCATTTGAAAAAAAATTGGATCTGTGCTGTTCAGACTGTCGTGATAAGATTGGATAAAGTTGCATGAGGGCTAAAACATCGGAATTGGGTCACTTCAGGCTGCGGTGTGAACGTGGCCTTTGTGATTGGACACCTTTGCCAGAACCAGAATAGCACGCCATGGCTGTACTGATCGCCCTGTGCCCACCGCAGCTTGTTATCACCCAGCTAATTGAGTTCATTAGCACAGTGTTGCTGCTTGTTCGTGTGTTTTTCTTGCTGTCGCTGCTGTTTTAGATCACCTTTGGAACGGTTCGGCCCACTTAGGTCACTTGCACACCCCTTCACTTCACTTTCCACACTCAGCAATATGACTGCATTTTCTTTAGTGCCGAGATTTGCCACACAAACATGCAGCAGCGCGCACACACAAACACAAAATTCAGCCGTACTAAGTATACGGACGTAAAAGTTCTAAAAATAAAATTTACCCACTGTACAGTTATCATGAATGGGGAAATTGTTGTAAAAACTCAGTGTGTGTGTGTGTGTGTGTGAATCATACTGTGAGTGAAGTGAAGGTCAGGCAGATTCCTCCAAAACCATTCAAGGAGACAGCCAAGAAGATGAGGACAGACAGGACTGATGGAGTAAATGAAAAATATCTTCAGCTACAAAAGACTTTGTCCCTTTTTCCTCCTGTCCGTGACCAGAATTGCGTAAAGACTCGCATCATAGTGAGACAGAAGTGAGAAATAGCCGAAGAACGGCAGTGCATGTCTGTGGCAGTGTCTGGACTGGATCCAAGCATGAGTGTGCTGACTCAAGGTTTGAGGTGTTGCCTCACCGTCAGGGTCGTATGCAGCTGCTGCTATCATGGCGCAGGAGGCCGCGAAACATGAACTGAAATATAAAAAGACACAGACGTCTAAGTATATCAACTTTCACTTGTTCTTTACTGCATAAATTTGGCCCATTCAGCGCAACCACTTAAACCCACATCCAGACTGCAGTGACACACTAACAGCAGCAGGTAGCATTACAGTCTCTGAAGGTTTAAATGATCATTTGTTAATTTAGCATAAACCCAGCTGTCTTCTCATATGGACACATGCTCACTTTAAAAAAAAAATCCCACCTGATGTCCCTTCATTAGTGTTAACACAGTTCTAACAATGTTGCTGTTAATAATATGAACATATTCAAGACATCCAAAATTCACTTTGCCAAAAAAGGGCCCATCAGATCAGAAGTGGAGTGGCCACCTATCCCTGCCATGTACCGCTGTGTGGCAGACGGGATGAGGGACACTGGACACAGATGGAAGCTCAAATAACTAAGCTTTATTGCTGAAACTGAGGACCACAGGGCTCAGAGAGAGAGTCCCACCGCAGCAGGAAATACTACGATGATGTCACGACAAAGACGATATCTACCCAGCAGGTAGCGGGCAAATGGGAAACAGCTGGGAGGGAAATACAGGAAGCCAAACTAAACCCAAAGCATACCAAAATAAAACAGGAAGTAACCGACACAAAGAGCAGGACTCTGCTCACCACTGCAGACATGATCCCCGATACAATTCCACCCTCACCTTAGTTAGTACCCTTTTATGTGCATTCTCTAAATCCAAACCCACTGCCATACCTGCCAACGAGTCTCAGTGGCCGTGGCCCGTATTTGTCCATCAAGATACCCAGGGGCAATGTGGCTGCACTCAGGAGGAAGGATCCAATGGTGAAGCCAAGATTCAACATTTCCTCCTGCTCCACACAACTCCGCCAATCACTCGTCTGCATGGAAGTCACGTTGTTGTCAGCGGTCTCATTTTCTGGGGCAGGTCACAGAGGATCAGGAAGCATTGTGCAGATCAGGACGATGAAGGTAGAAGCTGCTCTAAGCTGCCAAAAACACCTTCAGCCACACTAGCCTCATTTCTACAAAAGGTTTAAAGACTTTAAGGTTTTTCAAAAGGAGGTTAGTGCTAAAGCGAAAGAAGAGCTCCTGAACTTGGAGGTTCAGGTTTTTGGTATCTGACAAGCCTGCTTGTGGATGAGTAGCACACTGCAGTTTGACCAATACAACAGTTACAGTCACAGGCAGATGGGACTGCATTGCATGCTGCTCTTACCAGTGCAAAGATGAGAGTAGAAGCCTTCCTTCTTCAGCATGATGAGTAGCGAAGCCCAGCCCAACAGAACAGCAGAGAAGAGCAGGTTCTCTATGATGGCGGTGATGGCCATCCACCACCTCCTCCTGTATGCCTGTGACAAGCTGGGAGCCATGACAGCTGGAGCTCTGAGCAAAATCCTGTTCGACCAAACAGCACGAGATGTGACTTGTTTCTCATTCACAGCACACATTTATCATTTCAAACCTTTCAGCTCCAGGCTGAGGTGCCGTCCCGGTAAAGTGTCCCTAAACTCTGCACTGAGCTCCTCCCGACCTTCTCATATTAGTCCCGCTCTTTCAGGTCAGGGCTTCGGGTCAATTCCTCTGGACAAACAAATCAATAACTGGAAACCAGGAGCGCAGTTCTCTAAATACACTGCTCCAAAAAATAAAGGAACTTGGGAATGCAATAGGGAAAAGTCGTGCTGGATATCTGTACTGATACGAACTGGGTACTTATCAAGCTGCAGAGGGTTGAATTCAGGGACATCCTGAAAAGTAAAAAGTGATGCAGCAGGCTGGTCCACTTTGCTGAATCTTCGCTGCAGCAATGCTATTGGGCAGTCTTCTGACAACATCGGGGCTCCTAATGAGACAACGGATGGTGTCCTGGGAGATCTGGACGAGGGGATCACTGAGCTCCTGGACGGACTGAGGTGCAGTCTGGCAGCTTCACATGGACTGAAACACAACGTCCCAGAGGTGTTCTAATGGATTTAGATCAGAGCCCGGCAACGGTATCGGTTCCTTCACCCTCCAGGTACTGCCTGCATGCTCTGCCCACATGAGGCCGGGCATTGTCGTGCACCAGGAGGAACCTAGAACCCACTGCACCAGTGTAGGGTCTGACAGTGGGTCTAAGGACCCTCCACGAGGGTCGCACAGACCTGGGCCTCCCCAGGCCATCACTGACCCACCGCCAAAGCAGTCATGCTGAACCATGTTGCACGAAGCATAGCTCCATGCTCGTGAGAGTGCTGGCAGACACAGCAAATGGAAAAGATCAGCAGGGAACAGACGTCAGTGGTCTCCACCTTAGTTTAGCTTAACTGACTAAAAAGTATTCCTTTCATTTCGTGAGCAGTACATTAACCTGATCCAGCCTCCGGTGGAGTGTGGCGTCTGTGTTTCATCCTGTCTGAAACACAGAGTAGACATAACAGCCTGACCATGATGTCACCCGCTGCTTCGTGCAGTCTTGTTTTCGCCATCTTAGCTGTTAGAAGCTGGGCCCGCCGCAGCCTGAACCTTTGGATCTCAAGTATTACTCGTACATGCACCGGCCACATTATTAGGAACACCCATCAGTTTAACAAACTGATTCTTTCCTTTGTTTTGTTCGTTTCTTATATTTTCACTGGACATTTTTATTGATCTGAGCCTCATTTAAGTGATACGATCAGAGAAGTTTAGAAAACTGCTTTTTGTGTGTGTGTGTGTGTGTGTGTGTGTGTGACTGAGAGAGAGAGGGGGAGGGAGAAGAGCATTGCTATATTTACTATTTAAAAAAAGCTCTACCTTATATGATGTCAGCGTGTGAGTCGTGGTGACAGGAACCAGTTAGGGATGGGATTGGAAGAGGAGACCAAAGAGGGAGGAGCCTTACCTCATATGACCCGCAGCAGGAGCTATCAAGTGTCATCCACTGATTTCATCACTTCACAACACATTGCACTGACTTACATTCATTTCTGGAGACTGACCCCAACATCAATATGAATCCTAACTATAGTCTTTGTAAACACTGGCGGTGTGTGTATTGTGCGTCCCTGTCTGTGCACTGAGTGCAATCATGTGCCTGTATAAGGTACCTGTCCTGCAGAGCACAGAAATAGCATCGCTCCCCGCCTCTCTTCAACACATAAAGCTTCTCTGAAGCTCTCAGATTGTGTCATATGACGCGTCGCAGGATCAAACTCTAAAACTCTCCAGTGCTTTAGGACATTAGTGGCTAAAAACAAAACACACACCACCAAGGTGTAAGATAGTAAGGTCAGCGTGCTGATCTTAGGCACACAGGCATGGCTGCTGTTCAAGGAGGGGGGGCTTAAAGAGAGAAGTGCGTAAATTAGTAAGAGTGATTTTGACCTTCTTCAGGGTGCAAGAATTAAAGTCGTGCAGCTGGAGATGAGCAGAAAGGAGCCTCAGCTGCTGAGGCCACAGCTGAAGAACGGCGACTGCTGCTGCACACCACGAACAGTCCTGGTTTGAACTCTCTGTGCGGCGTTTGAATATTTGTGAATGAACATGTTGCTACAAGGGCCTAGACCCCACGCACAAACACAACTGCACATCGCACGTGGCGGCACGAGAAGAACACACACCTCACAATGACTTACTTTGTAAGCAGCTCTCCAGCTGAAGGGGATCCGTTTCATTCAGTGAGGATTCAAATACTCCTTCAGTGCTGCTGCTGCTCCCAGCGGGAGAATGTTCACGCTTCCTTCGCTCTTTCTTTTTAGTGCACTGTGATATTCTTCCCTGTGTCAGCTGGATTTGGTGGGACATGTGCACACGCATGGACCCTTTCTCTCTCTATAAATGGAGCTCAGGTCCCGTCCACCCTCCTCCCTGACCTTCTACCAGGACACAGGTGTGGTCTTGTGCAGTTATCCCAGACAAAACTTGAGGTTTGATCTGAATGAAAGAAGATGACGATTGCTTTCTGTCAGCTGATGTAATGTTTCTAGTTCTGGTGGTTTTCTCACTTGTTAATAGGGATTTCCAATTTGAGCATTACCCCCCCTGACAGCAGCGCCGGTGACTTGCTCACTGGCTCCATCTTGTGGAGAACTATAATTCTGCTGAAATCTGGGAGGGACCCAAGGACAAGGGTCCTAGATCTTTTCCTTTGAGTGGCAACAGTGTCCATGTTTCTGACAGCTTATGAAGGATAGGAAGCAGAAGATATCGCGACCATGCACAGAAGCCAGATTGTCACTATCCCAGGGTATTTGTGTATTTGAGTTTCAGTGCTATTTGATTGCTTTATGATTCTAGGGACTTTGATTTATTGTGATAACGTGTCATATGACGTGTTTGTGAGGACTGAGAACCCAAATGCACAACGCAAAGGCAGGAAAGGTTCAGCTGCAGGAGCGCCATCATTTATTCTGGGCCCAAGGCAGGCTGCACAAAGCGCACAACATCAAGTACAAAATAGAACAGAACTTTAAACTTTCGCAAACCAAAAAAAAAAATCAGAAAAAATTAGTAAGAAGTTTAGCTTGTGTCAGATTTTGCTTCCGGGAACTCGGACTTTTAAAAGCGGTCTTCAGCAATAGTTCTCCAGCTTCCTGCTCATTCAAAGTTTTTCTTTGGACATCGGCTCATTTTCAGTCCCGGAGATGAACCAGCGTTGTGTCGATCCATAATCGACAACCAAATTTAAATGGTATCTTTAGAGTCTGTTACAAAAACACAACTTGTTTCCATTTCTTTAGTTGAATTGATGAAACATGCCAAAGATAAAGCAATTTGACAGCATAAAATAGTATTTTTGCACCAACAAGGTGATTCCCAAAGAGCTATCAGTTGATCACCTGGCAATTCTTAGGCCTTTTGGGACAAGTGGAGAACCGAGAACCAGCGGAGGCAGGCCTAAAAACTACACACGCAGCAGAGGAACAGTATCTGAACCTAACAACCTGCAGATGGTTGACTTACATAAGGCCCACTGACCATCTGAGTCCAAATGAGCACATATTCAGGGCCTTTTAATATCTATCTGGGCAAACCCCTGTAGGGCCACCATGGAAACTGGGGACAAAACCGTATGGGGCCCATATAATGTGTGCCCTTACTTGTCCCACCTCAGAACTCGGACCTCAACATTATTGAAGCAGTGTGAGATCGTCCTGATGGAGAACAAAAGGCAGAAACGTCTAAAGACGAGCTTTGAATGACCTTCAAGAAGCCTGGAGAACAAGTCCTGAAAACTGCCTAAAGAAAATAGAGAAAGCTGCAAAACTAGTGAAAAAGTCGGAAAAGATGAGAAGGGAATAAATGTGAGCGTCCTGCACCCGTAAAACCATTCCCGTCTGAGGGATTGTCTCACTGTTGCCCCTCTAGTGCACCAAAGCAGCTAAAAGTGATTAACAGCCCCCTCTGCTACTTAAACGACCTGATCAGTATCCAAGAAACGCAACTGACTTGATGCTGAACTCTGATTGAAACGTGCTCCTTTCATTTCTGGAAGTGGCTTGAAGAGAATTAAAAAAAAATAAAAAAAATCTATCTTTAAAAGTATTTGATATATGATGCTAAAATTTCAGTGAGACAGAAAGAATATTAACAAACAACAGACTAAAGAAAGTTGATACAATGTTTTTAAAGAGCTGGACTGTCATTGGTCTGGACCATCTGCAGAAACAGAAGCACTGATACAAAAAAGCTCATCTGACTCACTCAAGGTTCATTTTCATAAAGAACAAAAGGAGCAATCACAATTCTTTTAACTCAGTTTTTGGCGCATTGAGAGGAAAACTACAAATTGAAAGAATAAGAACGCAAAAATAAATAAATAAATAAATAACAATAAGAAAACCGACTTCACAGGAGCAGAAACACAAGTTATACTGTAATAACACAACAAATGGAAAAAGGTCACAAAATTAGAATAAAGCTGGAAAAAAAGACGACAATATAATTATGTGAAAAAACCATCAGGGTTTGGGTTAGTAACATGTTTTTGGTGACACTGAACAAACTCAACGTTTTTTTCCATCATTCTTTTTTCTGCTTATCTGGGAGAGAGAAAGTGAGAGCCTGTCCAGCGATTTGCGTTTTACATAAAATTTCATGCCAAAATATTAGCTCTCCAACTCTTCTTCCCTCTCAGTAATGATCCTCCTCATGAGGGCTGAACGTGCTACACAACGACAGCTAATAGAGTCCTTCGTGGAACCACTGGACAAAAACGCAAACACTCATTTCCTGTCACATTTGCCGTGTGTCCTGTAGGACTGTGTACCCTTTCAAATGTGTGTTGAGAGCTCTTGCTCATCAAACTGAAGCCCTCCATGTGATGTCATTTCAGTCCACAGAGACGGCTCCTGTGGGGCAGGAAGGAAGTACAGAACTGAAAGAAAGCCACTTAGTGTACCGAGCAGGGCTTGAAATGCCCAACTTCCAGAACCAAATCAACCCAAGCTGCCAGTACTGTTCAGTCTGGAACAAATATTAATATTACCAGCATTTCTTAACTAATCAAACTCATTCTTTCAGATGTGGAGAGCTTATTCTTGCTTCAGCCTGCCGTCAGCATGTGCAGAGAGCTTCCACTGATGATGTCAGTGTTAGCAACAATCACCAGAAAGGGCAGCAGAGGATACTCAGCTGTCCATCTATCAGAATAAAGGTTTGAAGAGACTTGACTGACACATGAAACTCTTAAATCTGCATCCCCTCATCAGGAAATTTGTCCCACTTTAACCTCAGGCTGCAGGAAGATGATGCGTTTCTACAGAAATGCGTGACGCGCACTGACATGCGTTCTGAAATTGCGTGTCGACACTGCTCACACTGGTCGACAGCTTGATTTTGTTTCATGTGAGGAAGTTGTAATAACGGTGCAGCTTAAAGACCATAAAAGCAGCCAGCCCACACGTACCTACAGGCTCCATCTTCTGTGACGGGGCACATATTATTAGTGTGGATGGAAAGCCCGTGTGTGTTTCTAATCCACTTGTTTCCTCGTGAAAGTGCTGTGTGAAACATTGAAACACCATCAGCATGCCATTACAGCAAAAGGGCCCACACACAGGAAGAGGGGAGCAGCACTAGAGTGTCCAGAGACCAGGAAATGTCAGTGAAACTTATAGCAAAGGACATAACAATGGATACTTAAGCAAAAACGGTCTCAACTTTGAGGAACAACCAGAAGGAGAAAAAGATACGACCGACTGCCTGGGCAAACACACCCCCACAGCTGGCCCACTACAGACCAACAGATGTTCCTCTCTCACTCTAAACTACACAAATATGTCTCTATATTCAAGCACAGGAATGAACAAATCATATCGAATCAATAGCACTCTTTGGAAGATAAAGATGAAAGAAATAACTAATGAAACCACCAATGAGCTGTGTTGTAGGCCTGATTTGGCAACAAGTCAGAAAGCTGATGCAGGTGTCAGTACAGCGTATGTAGCGGTGACATTTAGGGGAAATGTGAACTAAAAGCAAAGCAGCTACATATATCACCTTTATTAATAAGGAAGTGGTCATATTAAACTGCCTTACACTTTCTTTTCTGTTGGTTTCTCTGATTGTCTCCTCGTCCTTCACGTCCATCTTTTATCTCATAAAACATTTATCTTTCCCTGTCTCACCAAATACTCCTTTTTTTTTTTGCTTTTTTCTCTTCTTTCGGCCCATTCTTCTGGTCGCCTGCAGCCCACCGATATCCTCCTGTTACTCCCAGAAGATGTTGGTGATGTCAGAGTCCAGACTGAAGATCCAGATCACCAGCGGTGCAGAGATCAGCACGAATGACCAGGACACGCCCTTTACTGAGCGACGTAGCTTTGTCACCACGGCACCGACCGAGCCTACGGTGGCTCTTGCCCTCTGCAGCTCCTCTTCCTCCTCTAAAGTCTTTTTGAGTTCAAAGAAGGGGGAAACATTAGCCCAGAGATGATATTTTACTGTGAAATAATCTGCTGAGATAACTTATTCAAACCTGGATGTGGCTGCCTGGCTCAATATAGTTGCGGGCCAGGAACTTGAGGGCCTCGTCCATTAAGATAACAGGAAGGGACATCTTCAACACCACCACCCACTGACTCCATGATAGCGGGCGTATCTGAAATATCACCTAAGGGCACAATCAGTGGTTCAAGTTACCAGTTCTGTCTGTTCACCTCCAGGCATGGAAAATAACTGAATGTCTATGCTCACAAACAGTGAATGTATACTTCTTACCGGCAGTGGGTCCACATATAAAATGAGGAAGTGCAGTGCCATGGACAAACAGATGGCCCCCACCAGCCAAGGGTTTGACCAGGGGGGCATTTTTAGCAGGGACTGGTTCTCTGAAAGACTGGACAATACAAGAAACAGAAGTGTTGTTAACCATTTACTCTGCCACTCATATCTCTGAACTGTGCTTTTACACCACATTTCTGATGTATGAATGTATTGTTTATGCATGTGTATTATTCGGTTTCTTACCTGTTTAAGGCGTTGCACATCTCTATGGTGACCAGCACAGACAGAGCCATGGTCATGGGATAAGGAGACTCAAAGACTGAACACTGGACACCAGCAAACTCAGCGTGGCCTTCACTACACTGCAGGTAATGAGACTACGGTGGGAAGAAAATAACATTACTCTATACATGTACACACAAGCATGTACAGTGGGGGAAAATAATCATTTCATCTGCTGAATTTGTAGATTTGTTGATTGTTTTTCATGACATTTCACCAGGTTCTTTGGTATTTAAATGTGTTAGGAAGTTACAAAGGTATCAAATATGCTCTTTCCTATATTAAAACATTTTATTGCTGCAATAATGAACAATATGTTAGAATAACATATAATAACTATATGTTTGAATTTATAGGGCGTAATACAGTGATTTGAACGTGAATGTAGGCTGCACTGCATGTACGCCAAATGCACATGCCGCCACACTGTGCACAGTGGCAGTGGAGCGATCTGTCATGTGAATAGCCGGTCTTGTACCAAAAAGTGATTTCCACCGTGGGCAAAGACCCTGTCAAAGCGGTCAAAAGACAGATATTAGAAAGATGATGCATTGGGGCTGTATTTCTGCAGAGGCTACAGAACAACCACATTTAGAAGCCTAAGGAAGGGGGGGGCCTTCTCCCGCAAAATCTTGGCTGAGAACCTTCTTTGCTCAGCCAGAACACTGAAGATGGGTTGTGGATGGGTCTGCAAGCATGACAATGACCCAAAATATATCATTAAGGCAACAAAGAAGTGGCTAAAGAGGAAGCACATTAAGGTCATGGAGTGCCCTAGCCAGTCTCCAGACCTGTCCTGTAGAAAAATGTGTTCATGTTTCCAAGCAGCAGCCAAGAAGGGGAGAGGACTTAAATAATTTAATTACAATTCACTAGAAAAAATTAAACTTTTTGAAATTTTAGCCACATCCCTCAAAAAAGTTTTCAGCTTACATTACTTAAATTTAAGGCAACCGGTTTCCTCACATTTTTAAAGTAAACTCAACTTAGCGGGGCTTACAGTGTGGTGACCAAAAACAAGAAATATCTCACCGCTGTGCTCACCAGCAAGGGCTCCTCCACCAAGTACTAAGTCATGTTTTGCTGGGGGATCAAAAGCTTATTTCACTCAGTGACATGCAAAACAATTTATGGCTTTAATGATGCCTTTTTTTTCCTCACTTTTTGGTTGATATTCAATCTCTCTGCATTAAAATGAAACTACCATAAAAATTAAAGACATTTCTTTGGATATCAGCAAACTTACAAATTCAGCAGGAGAGCAAATAATTATTTCACTGTAATAACAGCTCTTAAATGTGATGTTCAATAACTACTACTGCTGACATCTGTCTGATCAAAGTGGGTAGTCATGCTTACTTTTTAAAAATAAAGTAAACTTTAATATTCGAAAAGATTTAAGAAGAGGCTTACTAGTTGATAGAAGGTAAGTTTGGGTCCATCATGGGCTGCCATAAACCACCAGGCAGCAGCTCCTACAGTGGCCGCTCCCACATAACCTGTGGACAAACACATGATTATTCAGCAGTTAGGAAACTGATTCCTTGATGTTGTGGTGCATTTTTAAAAGTATTGAAACAATGCTTCTTTCTTTATACAGCATGTCTCATTCACCCATTCACACACACACTCACACTCCAATGAATGCAGAGAGTGACTTGGGCTTCAATATCTAAAGGATACTTGGAGCACCCAGAGATTGAACGACCAACCTTCTGATTAGCTGATGACCTGCTCTACCTCCTGAGACACAGACACCCTGATCTATGTATAATACAGAAATCCTATGCTGGACAGTTTTTCACTGACATCATTAAAATGATGGATGTGGACGTGCTGCTCTGTGTGTGTCAGCAGAATATTTGTGAACGATGAAACGCTCCAAGTTTGGCAGAAGCCAAATTCAGTGACTCACATCCGATGATGAGGTAGCGGCAGAACAACCAGCTGGAGATGAGCGGCTCTTTGGGGGAGCGAGGGGGGCGAGACATGATGTCCAGATCTGGAGGGTTGAAACCCAGAGCAGTTGCTGGGAATCCGTCAGTGACCAGGTTGACCCATAGCAGCTGAACTGGGATCAGTGCTTCAGGCATGCCAAGTGCTGCTGTCAGAAAAATACTGTGGAGGAAAGTGGGACAGAGAAAGAGGAGGGGACAGCATACATGATAACACCACTTGGCTTTTCCAATCTTTTAGTTTACATGCACTTCAGTCAGTTCACTCTTTTTATCTACTGACCAGACCACCTCTCCTATGTTGGATGATATTAAGTATCTGATGAACTGTTTCATGTTGTTGTAGATAGCCCTGCCCTCCTCAACGGCAGCTACGATGGTGGAGAAGTTATCATCAGCCAGGATCATCTCAGAGGCAGACTTGGCCACCGCTGTGCCACTGCCCATCGCGATGCCAATCTCTGCCTTCTTCAGTGCTGGTGCGTCATTCACCCCATCACCCGTCTACACCAAAAAAAAAGATTGGAGGGGCGGAGGAGAATCATTAAGTGACAAAACAGAAGAGAGCAGGTTATGATCACATGGTTCTACTCTCACCATGGCCGTGATGTCATTCAGGCTCTGCAGGTACTCCACTATGCGGCTCTTGTGGGCCGGTTCCACTCGGGCAAAGCAATGGGCCGTCTGACAAGCCTGACGCTGCAGGTGGGGGGGGAGCTCGTCAAACTCCCGGCCTGTTAGGCCCCCGATGACCCCTGCGCCCTCCTGCTCTTCTTCCTCCTCTGTGATGATGCCCACCCTCCTGCAGATAGAAAGCGCGGTCCCTTTGTTGTCGCCTGCAGAAGAACAGCGATGGGCCTTTAGATTCAAGCTTTGGCTCATCTCCTTGGTTTCCCACACTTTACTTGGCTGGACCAGGATTATTAATAGCCACCCACGTGTTTTAGTGAGTTTTTTAACAGTAATTGGAGGATCGTTATTGACAAAAATTGAATTTATTTCCAGACTAATATACCCCACGTACTCTTTGCCCCTTTCCACAAAGACCATAAAAGAAATAAACTCCCTCATCTTCAATTTCATTTGGCTCAATAAACATCATTATATTAGAAAAGCTGACATGATCAAAAGTTTTGAAGAAGGAGGAATAAAAGCAACTGACTTTGAAATGATAAATGGTGCACTAAAGTTAAGATGGCTGCAGTCCTTTTTAAAATGCAGCGAGGATATGTGGTTCTTGTTACCCGAGTTTATCTTTAAAAAAATGAGGTGGTATAGGTTTTCTTTTGAAATGTGACTTTGAGGTTTCTAAGTTACCAGTGAAACGTTCTGCCTTCCTTCAACAAGTTCTGTTGTACTGGAAAATGATTTACAAACACAACTTTAGTGCACACAGCGCCCCACTGTGGAACAACAGGGTGACTCTAAGGAGAAGAAAACCAATATTTATGGAAGGATGGCTGGAAAAACAAATTTGGTCAATTGTTCGTCTGCTCAATGATAAGGGGATTTATTACAGCATGAAGAATTTAGTGACAAATATAAAATCGTGTGTAGCCCCGAGGACTATAGAAATGTAGTTGACAAAACCCCAGACCCAATGATTAATCTAATTAGAAATAACTTAGATCAGACTCCAACCCCCAGGTTGCATAAAGCGATCATCAATGGCATAAACCTTGACACATAAACAATGACATATAAACCCATTGCAAAATTTTATTTTGCAATGGGTTTATATGTCAAATGGTCATTCTTTTTTCTTTTTTTATTATGTTTTTTTTTCTCTTAATTATTGTGAATATGTACATTTGTGGAATTTGGTATTGTGAATAAAACAAACAAACAAAAAACTCCCACAACTCTCACCTGTTCCTCAGCAACGAAATGCTACACGTGTCAGGTTTAGGCTGCGGCTGGCAGACCCCAATGCAGGAGTCACGGCACGGAACATAATTTAACTTAAAGCTTTAATTAGCAGAACGTGGCATAAACTTGAACATAGCATAACAACATGAAATGTGGCATAGACGTCAACAGAAACCAACTACGAGCTCATCAAAATAAAACAGGAAGTGACAAAAACAGAACGCATAGGCAAACTTAATACAGA